>JASDQU010241555.1:102670-152637 GCA_032191745.1 Picea mariana
GAAGGAGGGATATGACCTCCAGCGTAAGGAAACGCATTGAAAGGGACATGAGTGCCCCCAGGTTGACCTTGCAGAGAAGCGTTTGAGCTTCCTGCCCCCAGACCCAAAGTCTGTGAAATGGAAGAAGTGAGTGCAGGAAAAGTACCTGAACTAGGCATACCGTATGAAAACGGAGCGCCTGTCGCACTAGGTATGTAAGGAGGTGTAGCCGCCGCGATAGATGGCGTCGGACCACTGTGCGACGTAGTTGCGGCCGAGACCATGGTGGCCTGGACCGTCAACAAAGGAAAGTTAGGAGAAGCTTCTCCTGTGGTAACAACAGTGATAGGAATGGAAGAAGTCCCAGTGGAAGTGATTTGTTCCATGACTGGGTTAAGTGCTGATAGGCTGTCGTAAAATTGAATTGGCACAATAATGTCTGGCCCAAAATCAGCGTTTGAGGTTTCAACCGATCCAAGATTGGCGGATGATCCCTCCGGAGGTTGTTCGGGATCGAAAGCCCTGGTTGCTTCGAAGGACCCAAGATGGTCCAGCTTCCGCCTCAAAGGTGGCGGGGGTGGCTCCAGTATCACCGGCGGCAGGCCCAGAAGCCTTCGTGACCGGCGGAGCTCTGAATCCTCCACTGTGTGAGAATATTCACGACACACTAAGGTAGTCTACATGAACAAACAGTAACACGCACTAAGAGAAAGCCCCTAGAAGATAAATCAAGCAAGCACTATATTAGTAGGAAGAGCAGTTACAACAACCAACACTAGAGTACCTTACCAGTGCAAGTGCAACTCGAATACGGAAGCACCCTCCGGGCCTACTCTGCAAAGCGTTGGTTCGATGTCCGCCCTAGGTACCGCGGTATACCCCCGCAGTCACCTGTGTATGTCCCTAGAAAAGATAGGCAACTAGTTTGCCAGCACGTGAAAAGCTATCAGGCAGGTACAGTCGGCAGTCGGGAGACCACAATGAGCAGGGTATCAAGCCCGAAACCTGTCAAGGGTATCGAGAGCAAGTGTTCCGGAAGACGACTGAGGACCTCGAACGGATTCGAGACCCACGAAGCTCCATGGCAAATGCTAACGACGGAATCCCTTAACAGATCCTCTATATGTGTTCTCCGCAACGCTCGGTCCAGCTTTGGAGGGGTTATCTCCGCTTCCTTTCCTTATACGACCTCGTGTTTAGCCCCTGTGTTAGAGGGGGGTCCTGAATAACTTTCCGTAACTGGACTTCTACACTCCCTAAAGACAGACTCCAATGTTTATTTTGGGTGGCCTTGGAGAGTTTACTCTCCAACCTATTCCAAGGCCCTATTCTTAAGCTAGTGAGTGCACCCTACAAACAAAAAAGTCTACTTTATTTTATTAAGCGTTGCTTTTAATGGGCTTTTTAAATCTCAAGGTGCGGAAATGAAACCGATGATGTGTAAAAAGACTCAAAACAAAATGCACAGAAATGCTTGGAAACAAACTATTGTAAAATGCAAAACCAACAACTTTTCAATGAAAAGACTTCTTTTCCTTTTCAGATTTACTAAGATTTTATGCAGTAAATGAAGAGAATTTTCACTCAGATCTGCGAGCTACTTATACTAGACATGCACCGCACAAACTTATGCAAAAGAACTTCTTTCCTAGCTACTGATGCAACAACCAATTTTCAAATCTAGAAGGAAATGAAAGGAATTTTATTTTATTTTATTGCAACATAACGCAACAAGGAAAAATGATGACAAGATCAAAACCAAGAGAATGAAAAGAAAACTCTGGCTTAAAGCACAGATCGCAAACAGAATCAGAGCACAAAATGCAAAAAGCAATCAAGAACACACTAATTCCAACACTTGCCTAAAAACCATAAAAACAATATTTTTTCTCTTTTGTCTTTTCTATCAAAAAATCAAATAACTAGCGCAAGCTGAGGGAGAAATGCCCTAACCTGCTGACTGTGCAGCCCCAGACTCTAAACCTCTGAGAGGAGCTCTTCTCACCACAGGAGGGGATGACTGCCCCACCCAAGCTAAAAAGCTACCTAACAGACCCACGACTGTCACCAAGACAGCACGCGTGTAACCGCGTGCTGTTCCACTACAGCGCCCGGGTACCCACGGGCTAAACCTAAGCAGGACGCGAGTATGTCTAAAAACTAAGGTAAAATCACACACATACAATCTAGTCCTGAAAAAGGCTTCTGGTACTAACAACCAGAGTCTCTGACAGGCTGAGATGCTATCACTTTAACAGAAAAAACAATTTGGCAAAAAAAAGAAAAACCAATGTGAAAAAACACACAACAAGAAAGATTGAAACACCAGACAATAAACCAATCAAGACCCAGACAGGATCCAGAAAGCCCCCTGAGAAGATAAACTTCTGACAGGTAAGAGGAGACTGCCTCCCTAGCTTCCTGAAACTTACACGCTATTGAAACTACTATAGCCCGCAGATACCCGCGTGCTGTAGACAGTTAGGACGCNCTTTTGTCTTTTCTATCAAAAAATCAAATAACAAGCACAAGCTAAGGGAGAAATGCCCTAACCTGCTGACTGTGCAGCCCTAGACTCTAAACCTCTGAGAGGAGCTCTTCTCACCACAGGAGGGGATGACTGCCCCACCCAAGCTGAAAAGCTACCTAACAGACCCGCGACTATCACCAAGACAGCACACGTGTAACCGCGTGCTGTTTCACTACAGCGCGCGGGTACCCGCGGGCTAAACCTAAAAGGCCGCGGGTATGTCTAAAACTAAGATAAAATCACACACAGACAGTCTAGTCCTGAAAAAGGCTTCTGGTACTGACAACCAGATTCTCTGACAGGCTTAGATGCTATCACTTTAACAGAAAAAACAATTTGGCAAAAAAAGAAAAACCAATGTGAAAAAACACACAACAAGAAAGACTGAAACACCAGACAATAAACCAATCAAGACCCAGACAGGATCCAAAAATCCCCCTGAGAAGATAAACTTCTGACAGGGAAGAGGAGACTGCCTCCCTAGCTTCCTGAAACTTACACGCTACTGAAACTACTATAGCCCGCGGATACCCGCGTGCTGTAGACAGTTAGGGCACGGGTTACCCGCATGCAGGCCTCTTGCAGGCCGCGGGTACCTCTGTGTGTCCCGAGACTAAATGTCAAGCGTCAGTCAGGGAAAACTGGTATTGATGACCAGGTTCCCTGCTAGCTTTTGACTAACAGAAAACAAAATAAGCAAAGAAACAGAAACTTAATTCTTTGAACTACCAAAAGATCTTTCACCAAACCCGGAAACCCTAAGAGTAAAATATCCCCAGTGGAGTCGCCAATTCTGTTGTGGGGTATTCTACCCTACAGACTAGCAAGATAGGGATCTAAACCTGCATGCAGATCATGACCCTTCCTAAGCTACTTTTAACCTTCTACCCGAATCTGAAACCCCTTTTTTCACATACATACAAGAGAAGAATAAACCAACCTTTTTTCGACGGTTGAAGTAAATCCTCCGTTGAGCTTCTTATCCCTTTGCTGCTGCTGCTCCTTCCAAAAGCTTCCCTGCAATCAAGACAAGACTATGCATGGATGCTATTGATCTAGTGTAGGGTTAGAGATTAAACACAAATCAAATAACATAGATAAGACTCATGTATTCGGGACGGGAAAAGTATCTTTTTCATTAACCTCAATATGAACCAACTTACAATGATTTCTGAGATCGGCCACCGTTCCTCGATCCTGATCCTGGGCTCTTCCTCTTCTTTTGTCCTCCAACTGTTGCTTCTTGAGTTTCTCCTAAAGCTTGAGGCAAGGCTATAGGGTTGGGACGAAACTGGCTTGGCAATTTGGCAGAGTTCCTTTGCTATGATTTTTCCTCCCTTGAATAGTACGGTCCCTACCCCTCCTTTTATAGGCTAGAAGGAGCTAGGGTTTTTGGCGAACTCTCGGCCATGCATGGCTGGGAGTTCAGGTTAACTGACAAAAATCCTCATGTCCCGGCGGAAACTTTCCTGATTTTTTGCTTTGTTAGGTAAACGCGGGTTGTAGTGGGTCAGCCCGCGGTCACCCGCGTGCAGTAGAAGGCCAACAAGCGGTCACCCGTGCCCAGTGAGAGGTTAGGGTGCGGATTCCTTGATTTAAGTGGTTTTTTGAGGAATTGTTCAGCATGGCTTTGGCTAGGAAGAGGCATGAGTTGGCCTGATGCCAGGTAAACCTGTGTGGTGCATTTTAGGGTTATAACACCACTCAACCATTTCTATGAATTTTAAAGGCTTTACTGGACCTATTGATCTCAACGCCAAGGGGAGACAAAGCCTAGTGAACAGATCAGCCCCGAAGTGTATAAATATGTTTTTTTAACATTTAACAGATCCATAACACTGTTCAAAGTTTCGCTAGAACTGATGTATGTTTTGTTTTGGGGATGTCTTGTCTTTATAATTAAAATCTATAGTAACCTCGAGAACTTGGCCGATGGCATATCCTCACTACAATTCTATGTATTGTGATATTTTTCATATTTATAGTAAGCTCGAGCGCTATTGCGGTGAACTATATTCACCTAACAGAGACTATGCTGCCATGCAACTCATGTTTTATAAGCAATGAAAAAGTAAAAATGAATTGCATGTGATATTACATCAACCCATGCATAAGCAATTAAGACATAAGCATTGAACTAGACTTGAATATTTATATAGCTTGTTATATTTTTCAACAAAATAAATAGATAACCATATTTGAAGGTTTTAAAACACCCAAAACTAAATAGATAATCATATTTAAATGTTTTAAAACACCAAAAAGTACTTTAAATTAATAAAGAAGATCAATGGTCAAAATATCTATATATATATATATATTAAATTTGTTTCTATAAATTCTACAAAATCTCTATTATATATATATATATATATATATATATATATATATATATAGCCCCTCCGTCATCGTGATTTGACAGCCCACGTCAAATAAAACAACACGTCGTTCTTTTTCCATAAGTATCCAAATCATCTTTTGGAGGAGATATTCTCCAGAATCAACAACATTTAAGATAATATTTTTTTAAGTAGTTATAGAAGCAATAAGGAATATTTATACATGATGTTTAAAGTAATGACTAATTAAAAATCATCTCACCATCTAGTAGGTTCTCTTCACTTTGAAGAAGCACTCAATCAACAAATCTTATTGCTACTTTATCATGACAAATCAACAAACCTTTCTTCACTTTCAAGAAGCACTCAATCAACAAATCTTATTGCTACTTTATTATGACAAATCAACAAACCTTCATACCACTTTATTATGACATGGTATTACATTTTTGTAATTCAAGGTATAAGATACTTTGCTTGAAGTACTTATCGATTTGTAAACAAGACAGGTCCAAAAAGTAAACAATGGAATATATTCAACTTCTTAGAAGATGGCCAAACTCGTAACTTTAATAAATTAAAAAAGTTGGTTAAATTGATTTTTTTTTTTTATTATTAATCGGAATCTTTTGGCAAAGGTTTGCAAATCCTTTATAACAACATTGTATTTGAGGTTAGTCTATGCATTTATGTAGTGTTTATGGTAGTATATGTGTTGATATACATTGTTTGAAGCATAGGTTTGCAAATCCTTTATAACAACATTGTGTTTGATGTTAATTATATGTATTTATGTAGTATTTATGGTAGTATATGTGTACATTGTATGAAGATTCATAATATGATAAAAAGATCTATATTTACAATTTTGATATCATGTCTTAATTTATATATATATATATATATATATATATATATATATATATATATAATATTTATAATATATTTATTTATTTGTTTAGTTGGTCAATTCAAGATATCTAATTAAGTATTCAATGGGATTTGAGTGTTTTTATCTTAGTTATTCATACATATGATAATATAACATCATATATATTTTATTTTCAATTTCTCTTGTTTGCAAAATAAACATTCACATTCTTTTAGGTTTATATTTTTTCATAGCAATATTTATATTGTTAGGTGATGATAACTTATCTTAAATTGAAAAATTATATATATATATATATATATTAGATTTAGAGGAATTGGAAAAATTGTTTGTTTTTAAAGGAATACATATTTTCTTTTAAAGGTTGTGTGTGTGTGTAATCACATAATGCATTTTTTTGCATAAACTTGATTCATCAAGGCTCAAGGCTAGGTCAAGAGTCAACAATTGGCTCATGAAGAGAGCAATCATGTCAGAAAGTGAGATTTGAACTTGGGTGGGGGATTATGACAAATTTCCTCTCAACTACTCAAGCTACACCCAATTGACAGAGGTAATGTTGATTTGTGTAAGTAATCATTGGGTTGATCTCATGTTGATAGAATCTCATTTTATCACTAGGATCTTGTTACAAAATCTCTATTACCTTCTTTTGTACCAAGTTTCGAATGTCTAATGGTTCATCTGAAAATATTAGTCATTAATTCCCCATTTTTTAATCCACTTATCTCATCAAAGTACGAACCATTATCATGACATTCAATCTTCCACTTGGTGTAGCAATTTTTTCATGACCATATGGTTTATTCTGATTATATATTTTATACGTTGACATAATGTTTCTCTTTTTGATGGTAACACAATCGTTTGTTCTAATTTCTTCTAACATCATATATGATAGAGTAAACCGTTTGTATTTTAACAACTAGTTCCTCTTATAAGAACCCTTTTTGGACTATATGAGCCTTCTTCTAAGATTCTTTAGAGATTCTTAGGCCTAAAAATAGGCAACCATACAAAACTACAAGTGTAGCATTGGTATGAACAACACATTAAATAACTTCCAAACCCACATTTAATTTTTATAGAACATAGATCCTTTATGCCTCTTATTACACATTCCCCCACACAAGAGTTCTAATTATACCTAAAATCGAATTCCTACCTCAAATACTTATTCCAATTATACCTAAAATCAAATTTAATGCCAATCACTTGTAAGAAAGAACCACCTCCATTTTGTCACCCTTATTTTGATGGTTATATTTGCACATATATTTCCATAAACGTTTCAAAGAGTATAACTTGCATTTCTATTAGTCCTCCATTTTCCTCTCGACTAGTTGCCTTTTTGAATCCATGTCAGTCCATAATAAGTTTGTTGATGATCATGACTTTTCCTAGATGACTATTGTTTCTCTAGGTGGTGTGGGTGGTGATATAAATCAACCTTAGCTCTCGATTCTTCTTTCTTGGACTCTTCAACATGGGGTTCCTTTGAGTCATTTAGCTCCTTTTCATTTTCTTCCCTTTTATGCCATTCCTAGGTATTTTCTTCATGTCATTATGTAGCTTCTTCTTCTTATTCAACCTTGGTATCTATGTATGATGTGTCAGTAGGTACTACAATAATTTTCTCTATAGGGACTTCTTCATGTGGCCCTTTGGGCCTTTCTTGTTACTAAGAGACATATCATGTAGTGTGATTTTATTTTTATTGTTCCAAATCATTATAAACTTCGTTTGCATATTAATATTAGTTGTGCCAATTGATTTCATCCAAGGATATCCCATCATTCATATATATAACATGAAAATCAGAATGCAAAACATATTTATCCATGGAAATCTTCAAATATTTAAAAATTTGAACATTCTCACCCTAAACCTATTTGCTTTGAGTATGCTTTGTAGGAACTTGCAATATTTTATTTAAGTAAAATTGATGAAATTATACTTCCAACTAGGGTTAATAGAAACAATGACCTTTTGTTGTTGAATAATTCCATGAACCCATAATAGGAAGGTTGTGCATGAAAACAAACCCTTGGTGTTATTAAAATCTTTCTTCCCAACATGAGACCACCTATCTAAAAGTACTTGTTAAAAGGATTCATTTGAAAGTTCCATGATCTTATCATAATTAAGAAACCTCCACCATAAGGCAACATCATCATTAAAACTTACACAATATTTCCACTCGTTACCCCATATTGAATTCCTTTCTTTTGTGTATTCCTGAATAGTAAGATCATCATATTTTCCTGTAAAATAATACAACTTTCTTGTTGTAACCTGAAAATACAACTAGGGTTTATATAAATAATTTACTTTTCAATGGAGCTACTTTATGCAACTAGGGTTTGAGGAAACTAATGTAAAATGATCATAACTTGGGCAATTGTCACACACCCGCTGCGGCATAATAAATTTTTCGCCTTTTCTCGAGGGACAGAATCCCCGAAGTCCTACAGGGCTTAGCGCAGGCTATCTCTTCCCTTTTTCCCACCTCCATGTGATTGTTGATTATGACCATAGGCCAAACAACTAGGCGCCTTTTTGCATTTCACGACTCAGCGATATAAGCGAGTAGAGTCTTTCGACTCTGCAAATCCCGAAATGCCGAAGTGCTGAACAAGCTTCGATCAACAATTATCCCCCTGGGCTATGCCTTGGCCAGTATGACCACTTATCATAAGACCACAGTCTTATTCCCTTCAAGACTTATCAATACGAGAGCCCGACCTCTTGTCAACGGGACTCCCGAATTCTCGATTTTCGATTTCTTGAAATGGCCTTTGTCAGATTAACCCTCCTGGCTATACCCTGATCCAGGTGACCACTCCTCATAAGACCTCTGTCCTATTTCTTTCGGGACTCATCAATACGAGAGCCCGATCTCTTGTCAATGGGACTCCCAAATTCTCGATTTTTGATTTCTCGAAATGGGTGATCTCACGACACATGGCCTCCCTTAATCGGACGGTCCAGATCTATTTTGGGACTTCCACCATGGAGTGTCCCGATCTCTTGTCAACGAGACCTCCAAAATCCTGAAGTCTGAAATCCCAAGATGGGTGATCTCGCAACACGTGGCCTCCCTTAATCGGACGGTCCAGATCTATTTCGGGACTTTGACCATGGAGTGTCCCGATTTCTTGTCAACGAGACCTCCAAAATCTCGAAGTTCAAAATCTCGAGATGGGTGATCTCGCGACATGTGACCTCCCTTAATCGGACGGTCCATATCTATTTCAGGACTTCCACCATGGAGTGTCCTGATCTCTTGTCAACGAGACGTCCGAAACCTCAAAGTCCAAGATCCCGAGATGGGTGATCTAGCGACACGTGGCCTCCCTTAATCGGACGGTCCAGATCTATTTCAGGACTTCCACCATGGAGTGTCCCGATATCTTGTCAACGAGACCTCCGAAATCTCAAAGTCCGAGATCCCGAGATGGGTGATCTCGCGACACGTGGCCTCCCTTAATCATATGGTCTAGATCTATTTTGGGACTTCCACCATGGAGTGTCTTGAACTCTTGTCAACGAGACCTCCGAAATCCTGAAGTCCGAGATCCCAATATGGTTGATATCGCGACACATGGCCTCCTTTAATCGGACGGTCCAGATCTATTTCAGGACTTTCATTGTGAAGTTTCCCGACCTCTCGTCATCAGGACTTCCGAAATCCCGAAGTCTGAAACCCCGATACCAACTCCTCTTTCGGGACCTTCGCCTTTGTTCACGAGGGCTTAACCCTCATACATCTCCTAACAGATCCAACGACTGTCGGGTTTTCTAACTAAGATCTGACGATTCAGATATGTCCCATGCTGTGCACTCTCCCGCTGCTCCTTGGACGTGGAAAAACCAACGGTCCAGATACTTCCACGGACCTTGGGGATCTACGATCTCGATTTCTTCGCTACTCACGAAGATAAAGAAAAAGGGTTAATAAATTTAATGCCCTCGTTTCTTCGTCCAATCTAATGGTCGTGAATGACCGCAGATCTTTCGACAGGATCTCATCCGTTAATCGATACTTATCCCTACGCTGCCATTTCGAGATTTCAAGAGGATCATTCTTCCACGTACAGGGTTACTAAGACTTGCACCTTCAAATCCTTTTCCAGGTTCTTGGTGAGCTTTCCAAGAAGGGTGTCTCTATGGGGAGATCTATCCAGGGTATTACCTGAGACGGATAAGGGTATAGATTTCTCGAGAACAGACTTGAAGTCTGAATTAGATCGGTATGCATATAAATAGTGATTTATAAAACATAAGACATACGTGGTCTTTCCATTATAAGCATGAAACCACCATTTCTGTTCAAAACACCACACAGATAGTCTTATACTCAAACCATTCATAAATTGCACAGACTATGAGCATACATATCAGCATATAAAATTCAAGATACAAGAGATAAAACACATATCAGAAATAACACCATGTGTGATTGAAACTGCTGAGAGGGGTGCTCGTTTCCACCCAACCATAGGCTCAGCGACTCCCAATAGATTTACCGCTAGCCACCCCTGAGCTGAGACCACGATGTTGTGAGACTGCATCTCTATTTTCCAGTGACCGAGAACGAAGGTTACTCTCCTTCTTCTCTGCTATCACTCACTCTGTATTTTTCCAGAGTTCTCGTCTTCCTCTTTCCCTCGCGTTTTCCCTTGATCCCACACTCTTCCTGCCTTTTCTCCTTTCGGTGACGTTGCATGTGGCATGATCTTCCTCGAAGTGGTCAAGTCTAAGGACTCTATGGATGGGCGGTTCACCCCCATCCATCATTACTCATGAGGATCCCTTTACCTACCAACCTGGCGAGTCATTTAATTCGAGGCTGGTGAGCCGCTCTTGGTTCTTCGGGCCAGTGAAGTCCAAATATAGTATTGGTTTCGGTGGAAGTTAATGCCACCTTTCCAGGTGCCTTCCACCACCTTTCTTCAGCCATCGTGGTCTCTTTTTTAGCACATCCCCCTCTCAACAGTTCTGCAATATATATTCATAATATTATTCACATCCATCGACCTTTTTCACAAGGTCCATTCACATCACACATTCACATTTCTGAGTTTGCCACAATACTTGGCCAGTATAGTTATTTTTACAGACTGGGGGAAACAAGGTGTTACAACAATGCTTCTCTAATTGGATTTTATGACCTCAATTATGAAATTTGATGGCCACTCAACATCTACTGAAATTGGTTATATTGAAATCTATTCATTTTTATCAAAATACAATTGATCTACAAATCATGTGTCCATCACTAGAAAAACTCTAAAAAAACTTATTTTAAATCAATGATAACTCCACTTCCCATATTCCAATTTGAATGATTGTTTTTGAATTTGGGTATTTTTCTGAAAAGAACTTGAAATCTACATGTGGTTTCTTCGTATTCTACACATAAATTTTTAGAAATCAATTTGAAGACTTCCATCCTCTTTTTCCCTTGAAAAAATTGCAAAAAAAGAAAAAAAAAACATTATCTCTTTTTTGGCCCAAGGAAGATATCTGATACCAATTTTTGTGTACTAAATAGATATGAAAACAAAATATAGCCATTAAATTGAGAATAACATAATTGATCCACACAATAGACAACAAAGGAATGATCACAGGAGAATTGAAGAGAAAATACTTTAGATGGGGTATCACCATTAATTATTCTTTATGGAAGGCACTAGTCCACAAGGAATTCTTGCTACAATTACAATATACTTCACAACACTTCCATTACATTACTTATACTTCTTTATATAGTTCTATTTAATATCCTAGAAACTTTCTTGTAAAGGAACCTTGTAGTAAGCTAATGCAATGTACCTAGGGAGGATAATATGGGGTACCTAGGGAGATACCCAAGGGGGGTATGGTAGATAGGTGGCTACATAGTGTGAAAGAAATAATTGTAAGAAGGATTACTATAAGGATCCACCTACTAGAAAGTTCCTAGGAGATTAGACAAAATTATATAAAGAAGTAGAAGCAATGTAGTGAAACATGTTGTGAAATATATTGTAATTGTAGCAAGCATTTCTTGTGGAGTGGTTCCTTCCATATGGAATAATTAATGGTGTTACCCCACCTCAAGGGTTTTATATACAATTATTGTGTTAAATATTTTGTGTTTATGGTGTGAATGATTTGGTTTATTGCTAAAGTTAACAATTTCCATTCTATTTTCTAGTTTTAGATCTATTGAGCTAGACAATAGGTAAATACCATCCTATGTATATTTTGGTTAACTTTGGTTTAACTGGGTTCCATATCGAATGAACGAGGCCACATGATTATGGAAATTAGGGATATAACTACCATGGTGATGTTTTCATATGGAAATTTTTAAACTATGCAAGTGAGCAGAATTACATTGATAATAGTTGTCATTTGATGTATGAGGTTATAAAGAAATCATATGGGCAAAATACATCATGAGTTTCTTTCCACATACAATGGAACATAAAGGGAACAATAAGGTAAGGGGAATACATAATATCATTATAAACGAGATGTGCATACCCATTCCTGTGACATTATCTCAATAAAATATGGGATCATCTCATTGGGGGGCCATATCAAAGTATATCAAAGTTTCATAGTACAGTAAAACATAAAACTATGTGAAGAACCTAATCCAAGTACATAAATGTGGCTAATATCAAATCTTATCTAAATACATGTAGAGGAACAATATCTCCTTGAGGGGCCTCCAATATAAACAACTAAATCCCTATTGAGAAATAAGGGGCCCAAGATCTGGAAAGAGCTATGTAAAAGAAATCTCTAATTGGTGGCTCAAAATAACTGTGAAATAGAGCCAAGAAAATCCAAGGAATTATAGTTGAAGTTGGATCAATGTAACCAACACTACCTAGAACCTATAGGGAACTACCTGAAGGGTTGTTCCCTCCATAAGGAACTAAAAAATTTCTAGAAAGAGTCATTCATGATTGAGGTGTTTGACAAGAATTGGAACATTAAGATCACCACTATGTACACTAATTAATGGTGCGATAATGGGTTGATTTCAAGAACATGAGAAACTCCAAAGTCAAGGAGAAATGAAAAATCTTATGGCTTGGTTCAAGGTGAATCATTGATGATATAAATGGAGCCTATGATCCAGATGGATATCAATGGCCACCCACCTATTCCATTGGATCAAATCATGGGTTTCCACCTTAGCAGTTTTTCTACGGTTTTTTAGGTCTTGAACTTCCGAGGCCGTTTTGAGGCCCTGAACGATGTTTTTTGGGTTCGATAGCACCTAGCATGTAGCCAAAGGCATATTCTAGGTTGAATGGAATGTGTTGTCCTAATCTAGACCTTTGTAACTAGATGTTGTATTAGTAAGAGGGGGGGTGAATCAGTAATGAGCAATTTTAGTACTTTTAACCATAGTATATTCTTCAACAATATTCAATAGTTTACCATTAGCATTCAATATATCATCAACGTTTTAATCATAAATGAAATCACATCATAATAAATACACAGTACAACAGAATTTACATGGAAACCCAAATGGGAGAAAACCATATAATGTTTTTCCTATATATCAAAAGAATACATTCACTGGAAGCACCGACTTCTTGATTCTCCAGCTACAATTGGAAGGAGGCTCCAACCCCCTATTCTCTGGCTCCAACCTGAAGGAAGATAAAACTCCTTGAATTCTCTAACTCCAACCAAAATAAGTCTATAACCCCCTGAGCTCTCTGGCTCCAACCAAAAGGTGGCCACAACCACATATCCTTTCCCCATCTAACCACCCTGAAATATAAATGTAAACCAATTGTTTCTATCACAAACTCTACCTCTATCACTACCACTGTCTCTATCACTTTATCACTATCACTGTGACTCTATCTTTGTCTCTCTATCACTGTCACTATCACTCTATCTCTGTCACCGTCACTCTGTCTTTATCACCGTCACTATCTCATCAACCTGTATCTACTCATCAATCAACTAACACCTATACCATACCAAGCATCAAATGTATACCAACATGCATACTATCTCATGCATCAATCATACTATTGGACATGGTGTTATGGTGTTGGAATTGATGTCAAAGAGGGTATATGGTGTTGGTGTTGACATTGATGCAAAAAGGATCAATATGGTTACCATTATCAATGGTTAATGTGATATTGGGATTAAGATAGATATTGTTGTTTTCATTAAGACAAAATGTTGGATATGGTGTGTCTTTGATGCAAAGAGGTCAATATTATGGTCATCATCATCAAAATTGTGCATATAATATTGTCAAACTCATGCATTTTCTAAACAATGAATATTTATGGATACTAAAATTGTCTTGTCTAAATACAAAGGGGAAAGATCAAAATCTGGTGCTCAATCCAATGTGTAAAAGGGGGAAATGGGGAATATCATCGAATTACATCTTTATCTCCAACTATTATTAATAAAGAGTGGGAATTAATGTACAAGGAACGCTTTGGAGGTAGGTGGGGACAATGTCCCTTGATTATTGGCTAACAACACTCTCAGGGAGATAAAATCCCTTATTTTTAGGATGTTGGTGCCCTTGACTCATGAAGTCTGACCTGTTTGGTGCTACACACACATTTTGGCATAGATATTAGGGAAAAAAGTCATATTATACACAAAAATCCACCTCAAAATACATTTACTAAGCAAAATGTCGAAATATCCATGAATTACTATCAAATATGGTAAAAAATAAGTATTAAGTCATATTGTGGTGGGAAAATGTGCTTAAGATGAGCCTTTGGGATAGGCAATAATTGGGCTCATCATCACCCCCCAACTGAAACATTGCACACCCTTTTTGAAACAAAATCTTGTTCCTATTCTCTCATTACTGTTGTTGTTTTCCACTAGACTCCTGACCACTGCTAGGTTGCTTCTTTGTACCTTGTTGTTGTTCACTAAGTTGTTCTTCACTAAATTGTTGTTCAAAACCTTGTTGTTTTTTTTGTTGTTCATTAACCTATTGTTTATCACCAAAATCTCGCCTCACATCCAAGGCCACATACCTTGTGATGGCTTGATGCTCATGATATCCATTGTTTTTCATAATCTTGTCCCACTCTTCTTCTTCTTTTCATGTGTTGAGGTTATCCATAGTTTATACAGGGAGAAGGAGTGGGGGGTTCATCTTAAACCCAATCCATTTAGTCTTGATTTTCCTTAAAACCTCTTTGTACCAAGGTGTCCTTAGTATGGCAAGTTACAAGGTATTGGGGTAGTGAAGCTTTCTTATTTTCAAACTATGAGAAAAGGAGTGCCATCTTTTGTGGAAAGGCTCTATTTCCTATTCTTCCAACAATCTTAATGAGTCATCTAGATGGGTCATTTCTTCCCTCTTCTTGGTTGTCCAACCTGGGGATAAATATTTATCCAAAGAGAAGTTGTGATAGTTGGTTATGACATCCCCAGACCTAGCTACCTCAACTCTAATACAAAAAGGTGTTTGGAGTTCTTCTTCTTTGTACTTTTTGAATTCTTCAGCTCTCATTTATACATGCCTAAGCCATGATGCAAAGTCCATCAATTGTACATCCCCCACATATGGACTTGGATTCCAATTGTAGCGTTGTGGTAAGATGAGGTTATGTAGGTATAATTCACACAATGATTCTCTTTCATCCATGTTACAATCCTGATATGCATCTAAGAAATCCTTGGGGGTATTAAGGTTGAAATTTACCAATTTTGTTGATACTGAGAGGGGGTTGAATCAGTATCAAGTACAATTTAAAACCTTTTTCAACTTATACTTAAACCATTCAATTATATGCAATGAGAAATGAACAATAGTATAAGAGTTACACCAATACACCACAATACACCATGCACAATATATGAGAAATAATCAATAGTTATTGTTCAAGGGAAGTAATGACTTCCAAAGGTAGCTACAGCTTCCAAATGTAAAGGGAGAGATAAACCTACAAGATGAAGATACAATCCTCCAATATCAAGAGATAATTTAACTTTCCATCCTTGCCCCTTCCTTCCACCCAAGAATATATGAGAGATAATAAAAATTCACATTAAATCATCACCATCAACCAATCATCACATAGAACCTGATAATGCTTCCTGAGACTTCTTCAATTTATGCAATTCTTCAATTCTTGGAGTAATATGATCCTGTAGATAACATTACTCAATGTATTCTCTGAAACTCCTCCAAGTTTCACTCCTTGAATCCTCCTCAAAAAGAAGTTATAGAAAGAATGGTAGACTTTATTCAATTCTGGTCAATTCAGGAGAGTGAAGTTTCACAGAATGCCCCACGCTCAATATTTAACATCTGATTTTGAAACTCATATACAAGAAACTAAAGTCTGTACTATTTCCAATGAAATTTTTCCCATGTCATTTGGATTCTCTATGAATAAGTTATGACTGTTTTACCCGGAACACTTGTTTATTGACTAGCTTCAGGACTGGTCACAAACCCTATCTTCCATAGCCTGTATCTCCATAATTATAGCAAATCAAGAGCTGAAATTTTTACCATAGGTAACTTGATATTTCTTCTAAATACCATAGAAATTTCACCATCTGAATCATTCTAGAAAACAAGTTATATAAAAAATGGTAATATGACCTGAAAATAACATACCTTAGAATACATCACCAAAAGACTTCATCCTCCCTTGAAATCCGTCTTTCTTTACTTCTAATTTCCTCTGAAATTAAACTTGTATCAAATGAATGTATAATTATGTGTATTTATACCATTTATGTCACTTGCTTTTAAAATTAGGACCGAACTGACACTTTCTTATTTTGTAATTCTTTTCTTTAATTATCTTCAGGGCCTACATATACTTCCTTCTTCACTTCACTTTGTCATCTTCAAAAATTCATTTCTCCTCAACCATGAGGATCCACGTGACATGCCACATACCACCGGAAACAACATGATGTATACTATTAATCCATGGGTGTTGTATATGCATGTGCATTTTCCTTCATGTCCAAATACCTTCACCAATCTTGCAGTCCAAAACCCATGACTAGGGTTGACATCAATGACAACAACCAATATTCCAACAATCTTCCCCTTTGTCATTGATGGCAACACTTATGCTCCCCCTATCATCATGATCCCAATTTATCTCCCCCTTTGACATCAATGGCAAAGTTTAGGGCTTCTTTCCCTAAGTTTAATGGAAAGATGTAACTCTCTTCTTCGGGGCTGCTCCCCCTGAGCATGTGGCACTCAATAATACTTCATCCTTATTTTTGGTCTTTGGGACTTTTTCTTCCTTAGAATCATTTTCTGTGGCTTCTGTCTTCTCTCTTTTTTTCATGTCTAAGATGTATATGTTGTTCGGTCTTCTTGTTGCAGTTGAAACCAATCTTCCTGAGTTATTTTCTCTGATTTTACATTTTTGGGAGTCAAATGTAAGAGTGTATCCTTGATCACACATTTTACTAACACTGAGTAGATTATGATTCAAGTCTTCAACCAATAGAACATTCTTTTCTTTTACATTTTTTCTTCCAAGCTCTACTACACCTTCTCCAAGTATTTTGGCAGATGAGTCATCTCCAAATGCAACATTGCCACCCTTTCTCTTCAAGCTGATGAATTTGTCTTGATCCACGGTCATGTGTGAAGAACATCCATTGTCTAGGTACCATTCATCTTCTTCTTTACATTCTTTAGTGGTTAATGCTATTCGACAATCTTCATTGTTTGGAATCTCTTTCCTTCTCCATACTGTGGTTTGCATAGGGACATCTTCATTCATATATCTGCAATCTCATGCTTTGTGACCAAGATAATTGCATTTGTAGCATACAATATTTTTGTCCATCAATGGGTAAAATGAATTATAAATTCTATTNATTGAAAAATCCACGATTATTTCCATATCTTCTGTTTACACCATTCATGTTTCTTGTGTATTTGTTCCTTTCATTGATTATGCAATTAATTGCCTTATGTCCAAAATTTTTGCAAGTATAACAATGACCAAGAAAGAAATTTTGATACCTGGGAGTAAGTGACCTTCTTTGTGATGTAGTCCATCTAGGTTCATGATATACTCTTTTGTAGTTTCCTTCATACTGATTGAAGCTTCTTTGATTCCTGAATGTAGGATGTCTTCTTGGATATTCATCTCTTTTGTAATCATTCCTTCTTTCTACTATCCTGGTCCACTTTTCATCAACTATCTGTGTAGCTCTTTCTTCAACCTTCTTGTTGGTATTTGCATCTTCTTTGTATGAAGTTTCACCCATGCATCCAATATGTGTTAATTCTTTTGGCATTTGAGAGTTTCTTAAGCTCTTCCTCAATGAGACAACTTCTTGTTCAAGTTTTTCACAATCTTCTTCTTTATTTATCATTTGGGCCTACTTTACTTATGTTATTCTTCTTTCTTTTTCGAGTAGAGTTTTCAAGGAAATGGTTTATTCTCTTAGTTTCTGAAAGTCTTCTAATTGTTTCTTTAAACTTACAACTGTCTTTTCATAACTACCCAATTCACTTCTTAGTTTTCTACGTGTGTCTTTGAGCTTTCTATTTTCAATCTCAACATGCTTCAATATTTTAAGATTCTCATCTTCTTATTGAATCATTTCTACTTCATGATTTTCTTCTTCTTCATTGTCATCTCTTTCAATCCTTGGATGAGGACATTCAAATTCAACATGTCCTACTTCTTCACAATTAAAGCAAAAGAACTGACCTCTATTTTCTTCTTTGAAATCTGAGATGTTGTAATTTGCTTCAACTTCTTCTTCTTCTTCTGCTTCCTCCCTTGCATAAAGATCTTGTAGCTTATCTCAAATCTCTTTTGCTGATGCACATGATCCCACCTTGGATTTCACTGAATCTATCAATCCATCCAGGATGGTATCTATTGCCAGTTTGTTGTTCATTTTTGCTTCTTTCTGAGCTGCAGTCTTTGGTTTCTTCAAAGCATTGTATCTTGAAGAAACTGAGAACCAAACATCTGCCCCAAGAGCTTTCAAGTAAGTTTCCATTCTGTTTTTCCAGTATTCAAAATTGTTTCCATCAAATGGTGGAATCCCATTTGGAACATTGCCTTCCATTTCTGCATAGGATCTTCCTTCCAGTGGTTAAACTGTACTAAAGATAACCCGCTCAGATAACAATTGTTGATACTGAGAGGGTGGTGAATCAATATCAAGTACAATTTAAAACCTTTTTCAACTTATACTTAAACCATTCAATTATATCCAATGAGAAATGAACAATAGTATATGAGTTACACCAATACACCACAATACACAATGCACAATATATGAGAAATAATCAATAGTTATTGTTCAAGGGAAGTAATGACTTCCTAAGGTAGCTACAACTTCCAAATGTAAAGGGAGGGATAAACCTCCAAGAGGAAGATATAATCCTCCAATATCAAGAGAGAGTTTAACTCTCCATCCTTGCCCATTCCTTCCACCCAAGAATATACGAGAGATAATAAAACTTCACATTAAATCATCACCATCAACCAATCATCACATAGAGCCTAATAATGCTTCCTAAGACTTCTTCAATTTATGCAATTCTTCAATTCTTGGAGTAATATGATCCTGTAGATAACATTACTCAATGTATTCTTCGAAACTCCTCCAAGTTTCACTCCTTGAATCCTTCTAAAAAATAAGTTATAGAAATAATGGTAGACTGTATTCAATTATGGTCTATTCAGGAGAGTAAACTTTCACAGAATGCCCCACGCTCAATATTTAACATCCTATTCTAAAAATCACACATAAGAAACTAAAGTCTGCACTCTTTCCAATGAAATTTGGCCCACGTCATTTGGATTCTCGATGAATAAGTTGTGACTATTTTACCCAAAACACCTACTTATTGACTAGCTTAAGGACTAGTCACAAACCCTATCTTCCACAGAGTGTATCTCCATAATTATAGCGAATCAAGAGATTAAATTTTTACCATAGGTACCTTGATATGTCTTCTCAATACCATAGAAATTTCACCATCTGAATCGTTCTAGAAAAAACTTTATAGAAAAAATGTTAAGATGACATGAAAATAACATACCTTAGAACACATCACCAAAAGACTTCATCCTCCCTTGAAATCTAGCCTTCTTTACTTCTGATTTCTTCTTAAATTCAACTTATATCAAATGAATGTATAATGATGTGTATTTATACCATTTATGTCAATTCCTTTTAAAATTAGGGCTGACATGACACTTTCTTATTTTGTAATTCTTTTCTTTAATTATCTACAGGGCCTACATGTACTTCCTTCTTCAATTCGCATTCTCATATTCAAAAATTCATTTCTCCTCAACCATGAGGATCCACATGATGTGGCACATACCACCGGAAACAACATGATGTATACTATTCATCCATGGGTGTTGTATATGCATGTGCATTGTCCTTCATGTCCAAATACCTTCATCAATCGTGTGGTCCAAAACCCATGACTAGGGTTGACATCAATGACAACAACCAATCTTTCAAATGCATAATATATGAGAAATAATCAATAGTTATTGTTCAAGGGAAGTAATGACTTCCAGAGGTAGCTACAACTTCCAAATGTAAAGGGAGTGATAAACATCCAAGGGGAATATACAATCCTCCAATATCAAGAGAGAGTTGAACTCTCCATCCTTGCCCCTTCCTTCCACCCAAGAATATACGAGAGATAATAAAACTTCACATTAAATCATCACCATAAACTAACCATCACATAGAACCTGATAATGCTTCCTGAGACTTCTTCAATTTCTACAATTATTAAATTCTTGGAATACTATGATCCGTAGATAATATTATTCAATTTATTCTCTGAAACTTCTCCAAGTTTCACTCCTTGAATCCTCCCTAAAAAGAAGTTATAGAGAGAATGGTAGTCCTTGTTCAATTATGGTTTATTCAGGAGACCGAACTTGTACAGCATGCCCCGCACTCAATATTTAAAATCAGATTCTGAAACTCGCATACAAAAAACTACAATCTGTACTATTTACAATGCAATTTGTCCTATGTCATTTACATTCTCGATGAAGACGTTATGATTGTTTTACCCAGAACACATGTTTATTGACTAGCTTCAAGATTGGTCACAAACCCTATCTTCCACAGAGTTTATCTCCATAATTAGAGAGAATCAAGAGATGAACTTTTTACCACAGGTACCTTGATATGTCTTCTCAATACCATAGCAATTTCACCAGTTTTTTCATTCTAGAAAAAAGTTTATAGAAAAAATGGTAAGATGACCTGAAAATAACATACCTTAGAACACATCACCAAAATACTTCATCCTCCCTTGAAATCCGGCCTTCTTTACTTCTGATTTCCTCTGAAATTAGACTTGTGTATCAAATGAATGTATAATAATATTTATTTATACCATTTATGTCACTTCCTTTTAACATTAGGGCTGACCTGACACTTTCTTATTTTGTAATTCTTTTCTTTAATTATCTTTAGGGCCTATATGTACTTCCTTCTTCAATTCACTTTTTCATCTTCAAAAATTCAGTTCTCCTCAACCATGAGGATCCATGTGATGTGCCACATACCACCAAAAATAACATGATGTATACTATCCATCCATGGGTGTTGTATATCCACGTGCATTGTCTTTCATGTCCAAATACCTTCATCAATCTTGTGGTTCAAAACCCATGACTAGGGTTGACATCAATGACAACAACCAATCTTCCAACAATCTCCCACTTTGTCATTGATGGAAACACTCATGCTCCCCCTATCATCATGATCCCAATTTCTCTTCCCCTTTGACATCAATGGCAAAGGTTAGGGCTTCTCCCCCTGAGTTTAATGGAAAGATGTAACTCTCTTCTTTGGGGATGCTCCCCCTAAACATGTGGCACTTAATAATAATTCATCCTTATTTTTGGTCTTTGGGAATTTTTCTTCCTTAGAATCCTTTTGTGTGGTTTCTATCTTCTCTCTCTTCTTCATGTCTAGTATGTATATGTTGTTCAGTCTTCTTGTTGCAGTTGAAACCAATCTTCTTGAGTTATTTTCTCTGATTTTACATTTTCGGGAGTCAAATGTAAGAGGGTATCCTTGATCGCACATTTTACAAACATTGAGTAGATTATGAATCAAGTCTTCAACCATTAGAACATTCTTTTCTTTTACATCTTTTCTTCCAATCTCTACTACACCTTCTCCAAGTATTTTGGCAGATGAGTCATCTCCAAATGCAACATTGCCACCTTTTCTCTTCAAACTGATGAATTTGTCTTGATCCCCGATCATGTGTGAAGAACATCCACTATCTATGTACCATTCATCTTCTTCTTTACATTCTTCAACGATTAATGCTATTCGACAATCTTCATTGTTTGGAATCTCTTTCCTTCTCCATACTATGGTTGGCATAGGGACATATTCATTCATATATCTGCAATCTTGTGCTTTGTGACCAAGATAATTGCATTTGTAGCAGACAATATTTTTGTCCATCAATGGGTAAAATGAATTATAACTTTTGTTGACGAATCCACGATTATTTCCATATCTTATGTTTACACCATTCATGTTTCTTGCATATTTATTCCTTTCATTGATTCTTCAATTAATTGCCTTATGTCCAAAATTTTTTCAAGTATAACAATGAGCAAGAAAGAAATTTTGATACCTGGGAGTAAGTGGCCTTCTTTGTGATGTAGTCCATCTGGGTTCATGATCTACTCTTATGTAGTTTCTTTCATACTGATTGAATATTCTTTGATTCCTAAAGGTAGGAGGTCTTCTTGGATATTCATCTCTTTTGTAATCATTCCTTCTTTCTGGTATCCTGGTCCACTTCTCATCAATTGTTTATGTAGCTCTTTCTTCAACCTTCTTGTTGGTATTTGCATCTTCTTTGTATGAACTTTCACCCATGCATCCAAGATGTGTTAATTCTTTTGGCACTTGAGAGTTTCTTAAGCTCATCCTCAATGAGACAGCTTCTTGTTCAAGTTTCTCACAATCTTCTTATTTCTTTATCATTTGGACCTTCTTTACTTCTACTATTCTTCTTGCTTCTTCGAGTAGAGTTTTCAAGGAAATGGTTTCTTCTCTTAGTTTATGAAAGTCTTCTAATTGTTTCTTTAATCTTACAACTGTCTTTTCATAACTACCCAATTCACTTCTTAGTTTTCTGCGCATGTTTTTGAGCTTGCTATTTTCAATCTCAACATGCTTCAAATTTTTAAGATTCTCATCTTCTTATTGAATCATTTATACTTCATGATTTTCTTCTTCTTCATTGTCATCTCTTTCAATCCTTGTCTGAGGACATTCAAATTCAACATGTCCTACTCCTTCACAATTAAAGAAAAATAAATGACCTTTATTTTCTTCTTTGAAATCTGAGATGTTGTAATCTTCTTCAACTTCTTCTTCTTCTGATTCTTCCCTTGCATAAAGTTCTTATAGCTTGTCCCAAATCTCTTTTGCTGATGCACATGATCCCACCTTGGATTTCACTAAATCTGTCAATCCATCCAGGACGGTATCTATTGGCAGTTTGTTGTTCCTTTTTTCTTCCTTCTGAGCTGCAGTCTTTGGTTTCTTCAAAGTATTGTATCCTAAAGCAACTGAGAACCAAACATCTGCCCCAAGAGCTTTCAAAGTAAGTTTCCATTCTATTTTTCCAATATTCAAAATTGCTTCCATCAAATGGTGGAATCCCATTTGGAATGTTGCCTTCCATTTCTGCATAGGATCTTCCTTCTAGTGGTTAAAATGTACTGAAGGTAACCCGCTCTGATACCAATTGTTGATACTGAGAGGGGGGTGAATCAGTATCAAGTACAATTTAAAACCTTTTTCAACTTATAATTAAACTATTCAATTATATCCAATGAGCAATGAACAATGGTATAAGAGTTACACCAATACACCACAATACACCATGCACAATATATGAGAAATAATCAATAGTTATTGTTCAAGGGAAGTAATGACTTCTAGAGGTAGCTACAACTTTCAATTCCATGTTATAATCCTGATATGCATCTAAGAAATCCTTGGGGGTATTAAGGTTGAAATTTACCAATTTAGCCAAGTGTTCAATTTTATTTTTATTCCATTGTTCTTTTAAGAACAATGTGTATATCCTATTTGGTGTTCTTCATTCCAACATCTCTAAAAACACTTTAGTTATTGTCTTGACTGCAGCTTCCATAATTTCCAACTGCTCATTCGTGTCATGTAGTTTTATTTTTTCCTTGTTCAATTGTTGTTGAAGCTTGATCTAGATTTTATGAGAAGAAAGAAATGAATATAGATTATTAACAGGTGCTTAAAAAAAATAATAGAGATACAGTAAAACTAGTTTTCTATTCAATAACGAAATACGCTAAAACTGTAAAATGCAACGGAAACAAGCTTGCTGGAATGGTGGCATCTTATCTCTGAGAAGAGATGTGATGGTTGTGCACATTCGCAAGAAGAAGATTACAATGAGGCTCTGAAGGCCTTTTTACAATAAACAAGAATGAAAAAAACCCTAGACATCCAAAAACCTAACCCTAGGAGATGAAGCGCCAAAAGTCATGTGGGTCTCGTTTGGGTAAGTTAATACATCAACTTCCTGGGGCTGTAACTTTTGCATACGATCTCTGTTTTAGGCGTGTGATAACCCGTTGGAAAGGTATTGTTGAGGAGATTCATTTTGGGGGATCAATCATGAATTTGGTTATCATTGAGGAACTAAATCCCAAAAAACCTTTATTTAGGCCCTCAAAATGTCCCCAGAATTTAAAACTGCTAAAAATAGTAAATTGCCAAAATTGTTAGAAAACTGTTTTGAGCCAGTTGGAAAAGGTGGGTGGCCACCGATATCCATATGGATAAATACTCCCTCCTTAGGAAGAAATGGTCTCCATTGCATTGAGATCCCCCAGTAGATGAGGAAATTTCTGCTGAATTTGGCCCCAGGTGAGCCACTTGCCTTGGTCCAGGAGCTGCCCTGCTTTGATGACTCGATAAAGTTGAATTCTTTGTTGTCGATTTCCCTTGATCTGTGTGTCCACAATATGATAATTGGATTCCTGTTGTATGCAGTCAGGGTTGAGCTTTGTTGGTGTCAGTTGTTCTCCTACTTCAAAGGTCTCCAATAATGGTGGGAAATAAGGGCGGAGGAGATCCACGTTGAACACTAGGTGCAGGCCAAGGAAGTGAGAAATGTTGAGCTCAAAAGAATTATCCCCCACGGATTTTTTCATAGTGTATGACCCATAACGAAGTGGGCGAAGCTTCTGATGGGGTCCTGTAAGGCATTCTTTCTGCAAGTGCAACCAAACTTTGTCACCCACCTGAAACTTATGTGGCACTCGATGTTGATCATGTTGTTGTTTGTACTTGTAATTGGACTTCTATAGGATATCCTGAACCTATTGGCGGATGTCCTAGATCCTCTCATTGAACCAGGTGGCTTTGTTAGCTTCAGTTGGAGTAGGAGATGAGTCGGTCGAGGTGACCACAAGGGGAAGTGCAACATATATGGGACCCAATGGTTGGAATCCCAATCCCACCTGAAAGGGGCTGTAACTGGTTGAGCTATGAAGGGCTCGATTGTAGCTATGTTGGACATAGGGAAGGCTCTTATCCCATGTGTGAGGGTGATTTGAATTATGCATGAAAAAGATATGCACAATCATTCGATTTACAACCTCGGTTTGGCCATCTGTCAGGGGTTGGAAGGTCGTGGATTTGGTGAACTTGGTGTCCAGCAATGACCAGAGGTCTGACTAGAATGTGCTGAGAAATCAACTATCCCGATCTTAGACAATGGTTTTTGGGATTCCAAAATGTACCTAGACGTGTTCAAAGAAGACCTTGGCAGTGGCTTCTGCTGTGATGCTCTTCTTGCAAGCAACCAGAATCACCATATTAGAAAAACGATCAAAAACCACAAAAACACAGTCATTTCCCCACTTGGTGGATGGGAGGCCCGACATGTAGTCCATTAAGATGGATTGCCATGGCATGTCAGGAGTAGGAAGAGGGGTGTATAGGCCCTGTTTCTTAGTGGTCGGTTTGGAAATAGTGCAGGTAGTGCAGGACCTGATATACTTGCTGACCTTGCCACTATAGCATCGCCACTATATTTTCGATGCCGAAGTGTCCTACCACTTGACTGTAGTGGGCTTCCTAGATCAGCTTCGCTCGATCACTTGATGGAAAACATATATGGCCCAGACAACACAACAACACATCCTGAAGATGGAAATTATCGACAACTGTGTTTGCAGCCAACATTTGGTAGGTGGTGGTGAAGTCAGGGTCTATCTCATAGAGTTGGGGCCATCTAGATGTCTCATGGACACAAGAGTCTAGCACCATGGTGAGTGTCACGACTGGCGGTCTCCTAAGGCAATCAACAACGTGATTGGTGCTTCCTATTTTATACTTGATGTTGAGGTGGAATTGTTGCAAGTATGTGAACCACTTTTGATGGCGGTCATTCTGCAATTTTCCCTGTATCTACATGAACTGCAATGACTTATCATCAGTGTGGATAACTGTCATCTTCCCAAGAATGTATTGTCTCCACTGGAAGGAGGCTTGTACAATGGAGTACATTTCTTTGTCATAAGTAGGGTACTTACGGACAGTATCTGACAGTGTCTCACTATGATAGGCCACGGGGTGGCCGTGCTGAGTGAGAACGGCACCCACAACATATTCTGAAGCATCTGTCTCGATTTCAAAGGGATTTTGCAAGTCTAGTAGTGAAAGGACTGGGGTCGAGCACAAGCTCTGCTTCAAATCATCGAATGCTTGTTGTTGGGACTGGCCCCATGCAAATTTCTCCTTACCACCTCCTCTGTTTATTTGGCTAAGGGCCCATGCAATATGGGAGAATCCCAACATGAACTTGCGGTAGAAATTGACAAGGCCAGAGCAGCTCCGAAGCTCAGTGAGTGTTGTTGGGGTTGGCCAGTCATGGATGATTTGGATCTTGGCTGGATCCACATGTACGCCATGCTGATAAATGATGTAGCCCGGGTAATGGACCCTATCCATGTCGAAGGAGAATTTTTCCAAGTTGGCTTATAGCTTATGTTGTCACGGGGTGTGCAGAACCTCTTGAATATGCTGCAAGTATTCGACCCAAGTCTTGTTGTAAATTAGAATGTCATCCAAATACACCACTACAAAAGTATTTGTGAATGGTTGCAGGATATCATCCATCATCCTCATGAAAGTGGCTGGAGCATTTGTCAAACCAAAAGGCATGACCAACCATTCAAAGAGGCCATCCTTTGACTTGAAGGTGGTCTTCCATACATCTGTCCATTCTATCAGAATCTGGTGGTAGCCAGACTTCAGATCAATCTTACTGAAGTATTTGGCCCCCGTGAGTTGATCAAGGAGGTCATCGATTCGGGGAATTGGGTACCAGTTTCTGACTGTGATTTTATTCAGATCCCAATAACCAATACAGAGTCGCCAAGTTCCATCTTTCTTCTGTACCAGCATGATTGGGCTCTCGTAAGGTGATGAGATGGGATGGATGTGCCCCTTATGGAGCAGTTCTTGGATCTATCGCTTGATCTCCACATTCTCTAACAAAGAGCAGCGATAGACTGGCCCATTGGGCAGCGGTGCGTCGGGGGTCAAATCGATGGGGTGCTTGACATGGCAGTGTGGAGGTACCCCTGTAGGTGAGGAAAATATATCCAAGTATTCTTCCACGACCTTATCTACTTGCTTATGCTGTGTGGAGAGGTCGGTAGCAGAGACCCTAAATGTGGCTGTGATCTTTCACTTATTCTGAGAGCGAATCATGAAGAATACAAACTTCCCCGTCTGAGAGATGACCTTCCTACATTGCTTAGCAGAGATCAAGGAAATAGCACTAGGTGGGACTGCCTCGGGTATCATGTACGATTTCCTCTTCAAAATAATAATAACACTATGAGGCCTAGACTCACATATAGAATGATGTTTCCATAAATAAAGTTGGCCCAAAATAACATCACAAACTTCGAGAGGAGAAACATCACATAATACCTCGTCTTTGAAGGGCTTGATGTTGTATGACAGTCGACATTGTTGGCTGACGAGGTGATCGCTTCCTTGGAGTATCCATCCAATGGTGTACGGTAGTGGGTGTGGTGTTGTTGGCAGGATGAGCTATTTGAAAACCTCTGCTGAGATGAGGTTATTATGGCTACTACTGTCAATGATGAAGTGCAGCGGGGTGCCTTTTACCCACATATGTGAATGGAAGAGGCGCTCTCCTTCTTCTAGCTCGTCTGGTTCACCAGGATGGAATTTGGTGGTAGAACCAGTGGCACTGGGTTTCGCGTTTGTTAACAACAATTCTTGTCTTGGGCATAAGAATATTCATGTCTGCAAATTGCACGATAAGCTCCCAAGCATAGTAAGGAAAAATCTCGTTTCAGGCTTCCCAGCAAGTAAACAGGCAAAATTATGTTGTCAATGGCCCGGATTCATCCATGGAAGCAGATCGACAATCAGTGGGAAATCGTGGTTAGCAGAGTTGCGCCGGGATTAGCGTGATGGGAAGCTTCTATATTGCATGCAAGAAAGGATATCAGTCGTTCATACAAAGGACGTGTGGTGTGAGATCTAGTCACGTCATCATTTCGACATTCGAGAGTTCGAAGGGTGAGGGTTTTCATGTTGTTCTACATCTCTAAATCTCGAACCTCGAAACGCTGATAAGCGCCTTTGAAGCTAAGCCTATGGTCCTAGCACCCGGTCACATCAAGAAAACCTGGTAATGGAGGCAGCCCTCTTCTAACATCAAATACCATCTCGATCGTTCCTCTAGAGGACACACAACATACATCTGTGCTTTCACAGTTTGGTCAATCGAGATTTTGAGGAAAATTGCATCGTGAACCCCCAGTGCCAGAAATCCCGAAAGAATTGGGACCGTCTATCTGAAGGACACACGACGCAATAGATGAGCCACGAGTGGGGCCCTTCGATATTTTCATGATGAAAGCACCGAGGTCATCTCAGTCGTTCATCCATCAGCGAGGCTCAGGCACATTTAATTTAAAAAGGGCGCAGATTTGGACAGTCGTGATCCAGGCACTCAAATTCACCGACAAAGTCCAATTCCACACCCCCTCCATCATTCTGGCTTTAACAAGGGGGGGGGTTCGGAATCGGAGATAATGTATGTGCACATCTGGATGGCCCAAGTCTCGGCGCTTAGATCTACGATCTGTATTGAATTCCGGACCCCCCCCATCAGTTTTGCCTTTAATGGAGGGGGGGGGGGTCCAAAATGGAATTTCACTCTAGCGGCCCCCCCTTCTTTTCGTGTCACTATCTGAGTCATCCTCCCCATTGCCACCTATTCTCCACCTACCGCAACCCTCGTCCCCCGTCATTTGTCCAACTTCCCTCTTTCCATCCACATGGCCCCTCCTCAGCTCATCGCCCTCTCGTCTCCTGCCATGTGTCCCTCTCACTCCCAACCCTTTTTCACATCCACCATAGGGGTCCCTCGCAACAGTCCAGCGAAGCAGCATCCAAAGAGAGATCGTTCAGCTGATCCAGGAGGTACCATTAGGAGACCTGCACGTCCCAGAAGGCAGAGTTGACCGAGGYTGTCCCCAATCCCAAGAAAGCAGTTATTGTGGTTGTTGCTGGTGGTTGAGCATCATCTCCACCATAAAAAGAAAGTCCAGCAAAGGACTAAAGCTGGTCGATTCATCTACATCAGGACAGTCTGAAATTTGATAACGTTTGTCATGGGTGCATGATCGGCCAGAGTCTTCATGCACAGACTATGAGAAGACATGCAGACGCAATGTTTTTAATGCAACATCTTGTTTTTGTTGTTGTTGTTGTTTTGAGTATATGTAGGCGTTTTCGCCATTTTGATAAGCATCGATGGTAGAGCGAAGCTCCAGACTGTAAAGTTTTAGTAGACGTCTCTAGTTCTCCAGTTATGCATCTGTATGTAAGATTTCTTGTTTAATGACATACAGTTTTCTTATCCCATCTAGTTTTCATCTCATACCATGGGAGTTCATGATTGACTGATTCACATGAATTATTGCAATTATGTTACGATAAAGGATTTATTGTTGCATTGTTGTATTCTCCAGTTTTCTACGTTTAAATGTAAGAAGATCTTGCGTTTAGATGTTTTCTCCTACAGTCTGTTAGAAACCTGATGTTTACAACAGACCTTCGCAGTTCTCTTATACAAGTCTTCCCCCTACTCACCCTTACTACAACTCACTGTCTGAAGTTTATCTAAGACCTCACTTACCCATGCATGCCTAGCCTAGTTTCAGAGTTAGAACAACATTGTTTTGAGTTAAATTCCATTCGATCACCCCTTTTTAGATACAAATCATGACATAAAGTAATGGGTGTCGGGCTCTGATCCTGCTGCAATCCAGGAGTGACTTCTGACGCTAACTTTTCTGGCGCCATTTCCAGGGACGAAATTGAAGATTTTCCCTGGGTAGAACGACATTGAGCCTCTGATTCTGAAGGTGCATCAAGCATTAGAGCCCTTAAAGATTTCTACTGTGCACCTAGCGACTCCATTGGGGCAAGTCCAGGGTTTCCACATCACGGTTTCAGCTGTGGATACTATTACCACACCTGAAAGCTGACCCAGAGGAGCTTTCTCAAGAAGGTTTCAGCAGCTGCTTTCTCAGCCTAGGAAGCTTCCTGGGGTAACAACAACGTAGGATCTGGCCTTTAATGGTGAAAAAGGACTAGGAACATTCGAAGCTGCGCATCTTTCACCTGGCGACTCCATGATTCAAGGATCGATTGGCGACTCCACTGGTTCAGAATAGATAAAATCTTAGCTCAAAGGTTTGCTCCTTTTAATTTTTCTGCTATTCCTGGTTTTCCTAATGTTGTCCCTTCTCCGAATGAATGGGGCGATTATTTGCCCACATTTGGAAAACGTGAAGAGGACAACCCTGCTCAACACCTCAGTGAGTTTCATGAACTCGTGCATTAGTGGGAGATACATCATGAGGATGTATTACTGAAAATGTTCATGTTCTCTCTAGCAGGGGATGCTCGTAAATGGTATTATTCTTTACCCCCTGCTAGCATTTCTTCACTCGGTGAATTCCATGCAGCCTTCACTGCCTATTGTCAGGAGCTTTATCCCTTTAAGTTGATTTTTCATATCTATTGTGAGGGATACTACAACAAATGTATACAAGATAGAGCTGTCTCTTATGTAGGCTATGAGGATGATCTTGATGACCTGGATCAGAAATCAGTCCTTTCTCCTCCCCCTTCATCTGCTTCGAGCGGAGTTATGGAGCTGGTAAAATCTATCGCTACCAGACTAGACAGGTGGGAAGTTGAGCGATGTGCAGAAGATTTTCCACCCTTTGAAGAAGATGATTTTGGTATCTCTACAATGGATAATTATGAAGATCCCAGGGAGGAAGAAGATTCTTCGAGCGGAGTTATGGAACTGATAAAATCTATCACTGCCAGACTTGACAGGTGGGAAGTTGAACAATATGCTGAGGATTTCCCATCCTTTGAAGCAGATGCCCTTAGCAGCTCTACTGAGGGCGATTATGAAAAAATCTTTCCCACGGGTCCTGTTTATGGTCATTATGGATCTGACCCATGGGAGAGCCAAGAAGAAGAAATCCTCCTAGATATGATTATGTCTGATGGAGGCTGTGATGATGAGGGATGTAAGGATAGAAGACTGAGGGAAGAAGATGCTCTGAGTGAACTAATAGAGCATGCGAAATATCTCACTACCCAATGTGCAAAATTGGAATCTGATGGCAACGAAGAGGATTTTCTAGTCTTCGAAGTAGATGATCTAAGCAGCTCTTTTGAAGAGATTATCGAAGATTTCTTAGATGCGTTAGCATCTGCCCCCGATGAGCCTACTGTCTCAGAATTAAACGAAGAAGCCATTGTGGAAGAGGATTGTTCTTTCTTCCTTCACCAGATTTCCCATGATGTATTTACATTTGGGATTGAAAGGAAGGATTGGGAGATCGTTCCATTTTTACAAGATGGGGAAGTGCACAAAGAAGACGAGGAAGAACCAGAAGAGCAGCTAAGAGCACATTTCTTTTTCTATCCAGAGCTAGTCAGCGAGCAGCCACCGCCCGAGATCAGTGACCCTATGACAGTTTTCCACTCACCTGTGCTTGCCAAAGATATTCAGCCACATGGGAACAATTGCATAGCAGAGGAGGCTGCCTATCGCCAATTTTCCGAAATTCACCACTCATTCTATGACCCTGTCAGTGAATACATGAAGTGGCATGTCCATTATGCCTTGGAGCCACCCTATTTCATATCAACTTCAGCCTGTGAGGAGAAGTTGAAGAGTGTAGCCATTCTGCTATCACAATTACACCATCTGCTGGTGATCATCAACAGAAGGAGGGATCTTCTATCCAGGAAGTTACTTGAATGGCTATGGTGGAAGTCTTCTTTCACCTAGCCCCATGTAAAATATTTTATTAGCATTAGGACTGTATATAAATAAGCTCCTTTGAGCATGTAGCTTTGTTTGCTTTGCTTTACTTTTCGGCCTATATTTTCAGAAGAGGGATGTTTTGAGCTTGACTCCATAACCCAACAACAAGGCATTGAAGCTGCAGAATGAGTTCTTAGAGCATCACAGGGACGAATCTATCCCCCATGGAGCCTAATGTTAACAACAATTTTTGTCTTGGGCACAAGAATATTCAAGTCTGCAAGTTGCACGAGAAGCGCCCAAGCACAGCATGGAAAAATCTCTTTTCAGGCTTCCCAGCAAGTAAACGGGCGAAATTATGTTGTCAACGGACCAGATTCATCCATGGAAGCAGATCAACGGTCAGCGAGAAATCGTGGTTAGCGGAGTTGCGCTGGGATTAGCGCGATGGGAAGTGTCTATATTGCATGCAAGAAAGGATATTAGTCGTTCATCCAAAGGACGCGTGGCATGAGATCTAGTCATGTCGGCATTTTAGCATTCGGGAGTTCGAAGGGTGAGGGTTTTCACATTGTTCTACATCTCGAAACCTCGAACCCCGAAATGCTGATAAGTGCCTTTGAAGCTAAGCCTATGGTCCTAGCACCCGGTCATGTCAAGCGAGCCTGGTAATGGAGGCAACCCTCTTCTCACATCAAAGACCATCTCGACCATTCCTATGGAGGACACACGACGTACATCCATGCTTTCGCGGTTTGGTCAATTGGGATTTTGAGGAAAATTGCATCGTGAACCCCCGGTGCCAGAAATCCTGAAAGAATCAGGACCATCTATCTGAAGGAAACACGGCACATTAGCTGAGCCATGAGTGGGGCCCTTTGGGATTTTCATGATGAAAGCGTCGAGGTCCTCTTAGTTGTTCATCCATAAGCGAGGCTCGGGCACATTTAATTTAAAGAGGGCGTAGATATGGACGGTCGTGATCTAGGCACTCAAATTCATGGACAAAGTCCAATTTCGCACCCCCTCCGTCATTCTGGCTTTAATGAGGGGGGGGGGTCCGGAATCGAAGATAATATATGCGCGCATCTGGATGGCCCAAGTCTCGGTGCTTAGATCTATGATCTCTATTGAATTCCGGACCCCCCCATCGGTTCTTCCTTTAATGGAGGGGGGGGGGGGTCCGGAATGGAATTTCACTCTAGCGAGACCCCTTCCTGTTGTGTCACTGTCTGAGTCGTCCTCCCCATTGCCAACTGTTCACAACCTATCGCCACCCTTTTCCCCTGTCATCTGTCCAACTTCCTTCTTTCCATCCACATGGCCCCTCCTCAGCTCATCGCCATCTCATCTCATGCGATGTGTCCCTCTCACTCCCAGCCCTTTTTCACATCCGCCATAGGGGTCCCTCGCAGCAGTCCAGCGAAGCAACATCCAAAGAGAGATCGTTCAGCTGATCCAGGTGGCTCCATTAGGAGACCTCCACGTCCTAGAAGGCAGAGTTGACCGAGGCTATCCCCAGTCCCAAGAAAGTAGTTATTGTGGTTGTTGCTGGTGGTTGAGCATCATCTCCGCCATAAAAAGAAAGTCCAACAAAGGACTAAAGCTGGTCGATTCATCTGCATCAAGACAGTCTGAAATCTGATAACGTCTGTCATGGGTGCACGAATAGCCAGAGTCTGCATGCGCAGACTGTCAAAAGACATGCAGACGCAATGTTTTTAATGCATCGTCTTGTTTTTGCTGTTGTTGTTGTTTTGAGTATATGTAGGCGTTTTCGCCATTTTGGTAAGCATCGATGGTAGAGAGAAGCTCCTGAATGTAAAGTTTTAGTAGACATCTTCAGTTCTCTGGTTATGCATCTGTATGTAAGTTTTCTTGTTTAATGATAGACAATTTTCTTATCCCATCTAGTTTTCATCTCATACCGAGGGAGTTCATGATTGACTGATTCACATGAATTATTGCAATTATGTTACGATAAAGGATTTATTGTTGCATTGTTGTATTCTCTGGTTTTCTTCGTTTGAATGTAAGAAGATCTTGCATTTAGATGTTTTCTCCTACAGTCTGTAAGAAACCTGATGTTTACGATAGACCTTCGCATTTCTCTTATACAAGTCTTCCCCCTACTCACCCTTACTACAACTCACTATCTGAATTTTATCTACGACCTCACTTACCCATGCATGCCTAGCCTAATTTCGGAGTTAGAACAACATTGTTTTGAGTTAACTTCCATTCAATCACCCTTTTTTATAAACAAATCGTGACATAAACTGATGGGTGTCGGGCTCTGCTCCTGTTGCAATCCAGGAGTGACTTTTAACGCTAACAGTGTCAATGATCCATCTTCCCCTTTCTGGTTCTAGCTTAGAGTCAAAATTTTCATCTAACTTAGAGGCTTTCACTTTGGCAACCAATGACTGCTTTGAGTGGCAGTCAACAATCTTATGCCAAGGGCTCTTATCGAATTCACACCACTTCCCGGTATCTTTCTTTGTCTTCAAGGTGTCCTTCTTTGCTTGTGGCTTGGATTGGTTGTCCTGATAGTATCCATATTTTCTCTGTCCTTTGTTCTATGGGTTGGGGCTGCCCTTTCCCAGCTTTTGTTGTGAGGGGTTCCTAGGCCCAAATTGCCGTGTCTTTTATTTGAGCTTCTGCTCGATTTTGACGGCATATCGGTAGGCCCCGTCTAAGGATGAGAGGTCCAAAAATTCCATTTTAGTCTAGATGTTTTTATGCAGAGCACCTTGATACTTGAGCATCGTATGTCACTCTGAATCTTTGATACTGAGCTTGGTGCGCAAGGTATGGAAGATATTTGTGAAATTTGGCACTGCTTGGTCTCTTTCTTGCTAGAGTGTGGTCCATTTGGTATACAGGTTGTCATAAATTTTGACAATGTAGTATTGTTCCTTAATAGAATTCCTTAAGGATTCTCAGGTGGTCATGACTGAAAATAATGAGGTTTCCTCTATTTCCTTTTTCTCACAGAAAGTTTCCCACCAAACTTTGATATGGGGAATGACTTTGAGGAGTGCGAAGTAATATTTTCTCTATTCGAAAAGTTATGGACAGAAAAATACCCTTGTAGTAGATTCAACCACTTTTCTATAGCATCTCCATATATCTGACCTTCAAATATAGGAATATCGAAGTTTATTTGTACCTTGAATGGAGCATCATCTCCATTTGAAGAAGATGCATCGTTTGTTGGTAGTTGCAGAAGGATTTGTGTGAAATTATCCATCATCTCGTTCCTCTGTTGTGTGAGGGCTTCCTCGAACAACAGTTTGAAAGGATCTCCTATACCATCATCTTTCTTTTCTCATGCCATGAGAGGTCGCTTGGGCATGCGAGATCTTTTGTCCTCAAGAGAAACAAGCTCGAGACCCAACTCTTTGTACTCCGACCTCGTTGGGGACATGCATTAAGATGACAGGGAGCAGACCGCTCTGATACCACTGATCCAGATTTTATTAGCAGAGAGAAATGAATACAGATTATTAACAGGTGCTTAACACAAAATAATAGTGATATAGTAAAACTGGTTTTCTATTCAATAACGAAATAAGCTGAAACTGTAAAATGCAGCGGAAACAAGCTTGTTGGAATGGTGGTGGATTATCTCATAGAAGAGATGAGACAGCTGCACACATTCACAAGAAGAAGATTACAGTGAGGCTCTGAAGGCCTTTTTACAATAAAAAATAATTCCAAAAACTCTAGACATCCAAAAACCTAACCCTAGGAGATGAAGCACCAAAAGTCATGTGGGCCCCGTTTGGGTAAGTTAGTACATCAACTTCCCGGGGTCATAACGTTTGCATACGATATTTGTTTTAGGCGTGTGATAGCCTGTTGGAAAGGTATATTTGAGGAGATTCATTTTTGGGGCTCAATGATGTCTTTGACTATCATTGAGGAGCTCGATCTCGAAAAAACTTCATTTAGGCCCTCAAAATGGCCCAGGAAGTTAAAATTGCTAATAATAGTAAATTGCCAAAATTGTCAGAAAACTGTTTGAGCCAGTTGGAAAAGGTGGGTGGCCACCGATATCCATATAGATCAATCTTCCCTCCTTAGGAAGAAATGGTGTCGATTTCATTGATTTCCCCAATCAGATGAGGAAATTTCTACTGAATTTGACCTTGGGTTAGTGACTTGCCTTGGTCCAGGAGCTGCCCTGCTTTGATGACTCAATAAAGCTAGATCCTTTGTTGTCGAGTGCCCTTGATCTGTGTGTCCACAATATGATCATTGGATTCCTATTGTAAGAGGTCAAGGTTGAGTTCTATTGGTGTTAGTTGTTCTGCTACTTCTGAGGTGTCCAATAATGGTGCGAAATAAGGGCGGAGGAGATCCACGTTGAACACTGGGTGCAGGCCCAGGAAGGGAGGAATGTTGAGCTCAAAAGAATTCTCCCCCATGGCCTTGGTCACAGTGTATGACCCATAATGGAGTGGGTGAAGCTTCTGATGGGGTCTTGTAAGGAATTTTTTCTGGAAGTGCAACCAAACTTTGTCGCCCACCTGAACCTTATGTGGCACCCGATGTTGATCATGGCATTGTTTGTACTTGGCATTGGACTTCTGTAGGATATCCTGAACCTCTTAACGGATGTGTTAGATCCACTCAATGAACCAGGTGGCTTTGTAAGCTTCAGTTGGAGCAGGAGATGAGTCGGTCGAGGTGACCGCAAGGGGAAGTGCAACATATATGGGACCCAATGGTTGGAATCCCAACCCCACCTAAAAGGGGTTGTGACCGGTTGAGCTATGTAGGGCTCAGTTGTAGCTATGTTCGACATAGGGAAGGCTCTCATCCCATGTGCAAGGGTGCTTTGAATTATACATGCGAAGGATATGCACAATCATTCAATTTACAACCTCGGTTTGGCCATCTGTCTGTGGGTGGAAGGCCATGGATTTGGTGAGCTTGGTGTCCAGCAGTGACCAGAGGCTTGACCAGAATGTCTTGAGAAATTGACTATCCTGATCTGAGACAATGGTTTCTGGGATTCCAAAATGTACCCAAATGCGTTCAAAGAAGAGCTTGGAAGTGGCCTCTGCTGTGATGCTCTTCTTGCAGGCAACCAGAATCGCCATCTTAGAAAAGCGATCAACAACCACAAAAACACAGTCATTTCCCTGCTTAGTGGATGGAAGGCCCGATATGTAGTCCATTGAGATGGATTCCCATGGCCTGTCAGGACTAGGAAGAGGGGTGTACAGTCCCTATTTCTTATTGTTCGGTTTGGCAATAGCGCAGGCAATGCAGGACCTGATATACTTGCTAACCTCCTGTCGAAGTTTCGATGAGTAGAAATGTTTCTGTAGCATCACCATTGTCTTTTCGATGCCGAAGTGTCCTGCCACCCAACCGTAGTGGGATTCCCAGATCATATTCGCTCGCTCACTTGATGGAACACATATATGGCCCATATGACACAGCAACCCATCCTAAAGATGGAAATTATCGACAACTGCATTTGCACCCAACATTTGGTACGTGGTGGTGAAGATAGGGTCTGTCTCATAGAGGTGGGGCCATCCAAATGTCTCATGGCCAAAAGAGTCTAGCATTGTGGTGAGTGTCGCGAATGGCGGTCTGCTGAGGCAATCAACGATGCAATTGATGCTTCATGTTTTATAATTGATGTTGAGGTGGAATTGCTGCAAGTATGTGGACCAATTTTGATGGCGGTCATTCTGCAATTTTCCCTGTGTCTGCATGAACTGTAGTGGCTTATGATCAGTGTGTATGACTCTCTCCTTCCCAAGAATGTAATGTCTCCACTGGCAGCAGGATTGTACAATGGAGTACATTTCTTTGTCGTAAGTAGGGTACTTACAGATAGTATCTGACAGTGTCTCACTATGATAGGCCACAAGGTGGTCGTGCTAAGTGAGAATGGCACCCACTGCATAGTCTAAAGCAACTGGTTGCAGGTCTGGTAGTGAAATTACTGGGGTTGAGCATAAGCGCTGCTTCAAATCATCGAATGCTTGTTGTTGGCACCATCCCCACGCAAATTTCTCCTTACCACCACCCCTATTTATTTGGATGAGGGCCCATGCAATATGGGAGAATCCCAACACGAACCTATGGTAGAAATTAGCAAGGCCCAAGACACTTCGAAGCTCAGTGAGTGTTGTTGGGGCTGTCCAGTCATGGATGACTTGGATCTTGGTTGGATCCACATGTATGCCATGTTGATCAATGGTGTAGCCCAAGTAATGGACCCTGTCCATGCTGAAGGAGCATTTTTCCAAGTTGGCATATAGCTTGTGCTACCACAGGGTGTGCAAAACCTATTGAATATGCTGCAAGTGTTCACCCCAAGTCTTGTTGTAAATTAGAATGTCATCCAGATACACCACTACAAAAGTATTGGTGAATGGTCATAGGATATCGTCCATCATCCTCATGAAAGTGGTTGGAGCATTTTTGAAATGAAAAGGCATGACAAACCATTCAAAAAGGCCTTCCTTTGACTTAAAGGCGGTCTTCCATACATCTGTCTATTCTATCGAGACCTGGTGGTAGCCAGACTTCAGATCAATATTACTGAAGTATTTGGCCCCCGTGAGTTGATCAAGGAGGTCGTTGATTCGGGGAATCGGGTACCAGTTTCTGACTGTGATTTTATTCAGAGCCCGATAATCAATACAAAGTTGCTAGGTTCCATCTTTCTTCTGTACCAGCACAATTGGGCTCCCGCAAGGTGATGAGCTGGGATGGATGTGCTCCTTATGGAGCAATTCTTGGATCTGTCACTTGATCTCCTCATTCTCTAACAAAGAGCGGTGATAGACTGACCCATTGGGCAGCGGTGCATCGGGGGTCAAATCGATGGGTTGCTTGACCTGGCAATGCAGAGGTACCCCTGTAGGTGAGGAGAAGATATCCGAGTATTCTTCCATGACCTTATCTACTTGCTTTTTCTATGTGGAGAGGTCAATCACAGAGACCCCAGATGTGGCTATGATCTTTCACTTATTCTGAGAGCGAATCACGAAGAAGACAAACTTCCCTGTCTGAGAAATGACCTTCCTGCGATCAAGGAAATAACACTAGGTGGGACTGCCTCAGGTATCCTATACAATTTCCTGTTCAAAGTAATAATAACACTACGAGGCCTAGACTCATATACAACATGATGTTTCCATAAATAAGGTTGGCCCAAAATAACATCACAAGCTTCGAGAGGAGCAACATCACATAATACCTTGTCTTTGAAGGGCTTTATGTCGTAGGATAGTCGACACTGTTGGCTGACGTGGAGATTGCTTCCTCGGTGGAGCCATCCATTTGGGTAGGGTTGTGGGTGTGGTGTTGTTAGCAGGGTGAGCCTTTGGATGACCTTTGTCGTGATGAGGTTCTTCTGGCTACCGCTATCAATGATGAAGTGTAGCGGGGTGCCTTTTACCCACATCTTTGAATGGAAGAGGCACTCTCCTTCTTCTGGCTCATCTGGTTCACCGGGCTGGAGCTTGGTGGTAGAAATAGTGGCACTGGGTTCTGTGTCAGCGATTCATATTCCCATTTCTGGTTCTGGCTGGGAGTCAGAATATGCATCTGATTCAGAGGCTTTCACTTCGGCCACCAACGACTTCTTTGAGCGGCAGTCAGCAGTGTTATCCCAAGGGTTCTTATGGAAGTTTCACCACTTCCCGGTATCTTTCTTTTTCTTTCCAGTGTCCTTCTTTGCTTATGGCTTGGAATGGTTGTCATGATACTGTCCATCTTTTCTCTGTCCTTTTTTTGTGGGTTGGGGCCTCCCTTTCCCAATTTTTTTTATGAGGGGTTCCCAGGCCCAAATCGCCGTGTATTTTCTTTGAGTTTCTACTTGATTTTGACGGCATATGGGTAGCTCGCACCCAAGCATGAGATGTCCGGAAATTCCATTTCAGTCTGGATGTATCTATGCAGAGAACCGCGATGCTTGAGAACTAGATGTCACTCCAAATATTTGATACCCAGCTTGGTGTGCAAGGTATGGAAGATATTTGTGAAATCTGGCACTGCTTGATCTCTTTCTTGCCGGAGTGTGGTCCATTTGGTATACAGGTCGTCATAACTTTCGACAGGGTAGTATTGTTCGTTAATATAATCCCTGAAGGATTCCCAGGTGTCCGTGACTGAAAATAATGAGGTTTTTTCTATTTCCTTTTGCTCGCAGAAAGTTTCCCACCAATCTTTGACATGGGGAACGACTTTGAGGAGCGCAAAAGTAATATTTTCCCTATTTGAAAAGTTATGGACTGTAAAATAACCTTCTAGTAGATTCAACCACTTGTCTACAACATATGTGTCTATCTGATCTTCAAATATAGGAAAATTGAAGTTTATTTGTACCTTGAAGGGGGCAGCGCCTCCGTTCGAAGAAGATGTGTCGCGTGTTGGTTGTCGCTGAAGGATTTGCACGAAACTATCCATCATCTCGTTCCTTTGTTGTGTGAGGGATTCCTCAATAAACAATTTGAAAGGATATCCTGTCCCATCATATTTTTGTTCTCCTGCCATGAGAGGTCTCTTGGGCATGTGAGAGCTTCTTTCCTCAGGAGAAACAAGCTCGAGACCCAACTCTTTGTACTCGGACCTCGTTGGGAACATGCATTAAGACAACAAGGAGCAGACCACTCTGATACCACTCATCCAGATTTTATGAGCAGGANGAATACAGATTATTAACAGGATATTAACACAAAATAATAGAGATACAGTAAAACTGGTTTTCTATTCAATAACGAAATAAGTTGAAACTGTAAAATGCAGTGGAAACAAGCTTGTTGGAATGGTGGCAGCTTATCTCTAAGAAGAGATGTGATGGCTGCACGCATTCGCAAGAAGAATATTACAATGAGGCTATAAAGGCCCTTTTAAAATAAACAATAATGCCAAAAACCCTAGACATCCAGAAACCTAACCCTGTGAGATGAAGTGCCAAAAGTCATGTGGGCCCCGTTTGGGTAAGTTAGTACATCAACTTCCCGAGGTCGTAACTTTTGCATACGATCTCCATTTTAGGTGTGTGATAGCCCGTTGGAAAGGTATATTAGAGGAGATTCATTTTGGGGGATCAATCATTCCTTCGGATATCGTTAAGGATCTTGATCCCCAAAAACCTTCATTTAGGCCCTCAAAATGGCCCCGGAAGTTAAAACTGCTAAAAATAGTAAATTGCCAAAATTGTCAGAAAATTGTTTTGAGCCGGTTGGAAAAGGTGGGTGGCCAATGATATCCATATGTATAAATCCTCCCTCCTTATAAAGAAATGGTATCGATTGCGTTGAGGTCCCCCATCAGATGAAGAAATTTCTACTAAAATTGACCCCGGGTGAGCCACTTGCCTTGGTGAAGGAGTTGCCCTACTTTGATGACTCGATAAAGCTGGATCCTTTGTTGTCAAGTGCCCTTGAAGTGTGTGTCCACAATCTAATCATTGGATTCTTGTTGTATGTAGTCAGGGTTGAGCTCTGTTGGTGTCAGTTGTTCTGCTACTTCTGAGGTGTCCAATAATGGTGGGAAATAAGGGCGAAGGAGATCCACATTGAACAATGGGTGTTGGCCAAGGAAGGGAGGAATGTTGAGCTCAAAAGAATTATCCTCCATGGCCTTGGTGATAGTGTACGGCCCATAACGGAGTGGGCGAATTTTTCGATGGGGTCCTATAAGGCGTTCTTTCTACAATTGCAACCAAACTTTGTCGCCCACCTGAAACTTATGTGGCACCCGACGTTGATCATGGCGTTGTTTGTACTTGTCATTGGACTTCTGTAGGATATCTTGAACCTACTAGTGGATGTGCTGGATCCGCTCAATGAACCATTTGTCTTTTTCATCTTCAGTTGGATCATGAGATGAGTCGATCAAGGTGACCGCAAGGGGAAGTGCAACATCTATGGGACCCAATGGTTGGAATCCCAACGCCACCTGAAAGGGGATGTGACCAGTTAAGCTATGCAGGGCTCGATTGTAGCTATGTTGGACATAGGGAAGGCTCTCATCCCATGTGCGAGGGTGATTTGAATTATACATGCAAGGATATACACAATCATTCGATTTACAACCTCGGTTTGGCCATCTATATGGGGGTGGAAGGTCATGGATTTGGTGAGCTTGGTGTCCAGCACTGACCAGAGGCTTGACCAGAATGTGCTGAGAAATCGACTATCCCGATCTGAGACAACGGTTTCTGGGATTCCAAAATGTACCCAGACACATTCAAGGAAGTGCTTGGTAGTGGCCTTTGCTGTGATGCTCTTCTTGCAGGCAACCAAAATCACCATCTTAGAAAAGCGATCAACAACCACAAAAGCATAGTCATTTTCCTTCTTGGTGGATGGGAGGTCCGACATGTAGTCCATTGNCAAAAGCATAGTCATTTTCCTGCTTGGTGGATGGGAGGTCCGACATGTAGTCCATTGAGATGGATTCCCATGGCCTATCAGGAGTAGGAAGAGGGTTGTACAGGCCCTATTTCTTAGTGGTCGGTTTGGCAATAGTGCAGACAGTGCATTACCTGATATACTTGTTGACCTCCTGTCGAAGTTTCATCCAGTAGAAATGTTTTTGTAGCATCACCGCTATCTTTTCGACACCGAAGTGTCCTGCCACCCGACTGTAGTGGGCTTCCCAGATCATATTCACTCTCTCACTTGATGGAACACATATATGGCCCAGACTACACAACAACCCATCCTAAAGATGGAAATTATTGACAACTACGTTTGCACCCAACATTTGGTAAGTGGTGGTGAAGTTAGGGTCTGTCTCATAGAGTTAGGGCCATCCAGATGTCTCATGGCCACAAGATTTTAGCACTATGGTGAGTTCCAAAACTGGCGGTCTGCTGAGGCAATTAGTGAAACAATTGGTGCTTCATGTTTTATACTTGATGTTGAGGTGGAATTGCTGCAAGTATGTGGACCACTTTTGATGGCGGTCATTCTGCAATTTTCCCTGTGTCTGCATGAACTACAGTGGCTTATGATCAGTGTGGATTACTGTCTCCTTCCCAAGAATCTAATGTCTCCACTGGCGGCAGGCTTGTACAATGGAGTACATTTATTTGTCGTAAGTACGGTACTTACGGACACTATCTGATAGTGTCTCACTATGATAGGCCACGGGGTGGCCGTGCTGAGTGAGAATGGCACCCACAACATAGTCTGAAGCATCTATCTTGATTTCAAAGGGAATTTGTAGGTCTGGTAGTGAAAGTATTGGGGCTGAGCACAAGCGCTACTTCAAATCATCGAACGCTTGTTGTTGGGACCGGCCCCACACAAATTTTGCCTTACCACCACCCATGTTTATTTGGCTGAGGGCCCATGCATTATGGGAGAATCCCAACACAAACCTGCAGTAGAAATTGGCAAGGCCCAAGAAGCTTCGAAGCTCAGTGAGTGTTGTTGGGGCTAGCCAGTCACGGATGACTTGGATCTTTGCTGGATCCACATGTACGCCATGCTGATCAATGATGTAGCCCTGTTAATGGACCCTATCCATGTCGAAGGAGCATTTTTCTAGGTTGGCGTATAGCTTGTTCTATCACAGGGTGTGCAGAACCTGTTGAATATGTTGCAAGTGTTCGACCCAAGTCTTGCTGTAAATTATAATGTCATCCATATACACCACTACAAAAGTATTGGTGAATGGTCACAGGATATCGTCCATCATCCTCATGAAAGTGGCTAGAGCATTTTTCAAACCAAAAGGCATGACCAACCATTCAAAAATGCTTTCCTTTGACTTGAAGTTGGTCTTCCATACATTTTTCTGTTCTATCGGGACCTGGTGGTAGCCAGACTTCAGATCAATCTTACTAAAGTATTTGGCCCCCATGAGTTGATCAAGGAGGTCGTTGATTCGGGGAATCAGGTATCGGTTTCTGACTGTGATTTTATTCAGAGTCCAATAATCAATACAGAGTTGCAAGGTTCCATATTTCTTCTGTACCATCACGATTGGGCTCCCGCAAGGTGATGAGATGGGATGGATGTGCCCCTTATGGAGTAGTTCTTGGATCTATCACTTGATCTCCTCATTCTCTAACAAGGAGTGGTGATAGACTGGCCCATTGGGCAGCAGTGCGTCGGGGGTCAGATTGATGGGGTGCTTGACCTGGAAGTGTAGAGGTACCCTTGTAGGTGAGGAAAAGATATCCGAGTATTCTTCCACAACCTTATCTACTTTCTTCTATTGTGTGGAGAGGTCGGCCATAGAGACCCTAGATGTGGCTGTGAACTTTTCCTTATTCTGAGAGTGAATCACGAAGAAGACAAACTTCCCCGTCTGAGAGATGACCTTCCTGCATTGCTTAGCAGAGATCAAGGAAATAACACTAGGTGGGACTTCCTCAGGTATCCTGTACAATTTCCTGTTCAAAATAATAATAACACTATGAGGCCTAGACTCATATACAACATGATGTTTCCATAAATAAATTTGGCCCAAAAGAACATCACAAACTTCGAGAGGACCAACATCGCATAATACCTCGTCTTTGAAGGGATTGATGCCATACGACAGTGGACTGTTGGTTGATGCGGAGATCACTTACTTAGTGGATCCATCCAATGGTGTAGGGTTGTGCATGCAGTGTTGTTGGCAGGGTGAGTCATTTGATGACATCTGCTGAGATGAGGTTCTTCTGGCTACCGCTATCAATGATGAAGTGTAGCGGTGAGCCTTTTACCCACATCTGTGAATGGAAGAGGAACTCTCCTTCTTCTGGCTCGTCTGGTTCACCAGGATGGAGCTTGGTAGTAGCAACAGTGGCACTGGGTTCTGCATTAATGATCCATCTTCCCCTTTCTGGTTCTGGCTCAGAGTCAAAATCTGCATCTGATTCAGAGGATTTCACTTCAACCACCAATGACTGCTTTGAGCGATATTCAGCAGTGTTATGCCAAGGGCTCTTATGGAAGTCGCACCACATCCCAGTATCTTTCTTTGTCTTTCTGGTGTCCTTCTTTGCTTGTGGCCTGGACTAGTTGTCCTGATACCATCCATTTTTTCTCTGTCCTTTGTTCTATGGGTTGGGGCTACCCTTTCTCAACTTTTGTTGTGAGGGGTTCCCAGGCCCAAATTTCTGCGTCTTTTGTTTGAGCTTCTGCTCGATTTTGACGACATATCGGTAGGCCGCGCCCAAGGATGAGATGTCCAAAAATTCCATTTTGGTCTGGATGTATCTATGTAGAGCACCGTGATACTTGAGACCAGATGTCACTTCGAATCTTTGATACCCAGCTTGGTGCGCAAGGTATGGAAGATATTTATGAAATATGGCACTGCTTGTTCTCTTTCTTGCCGCAGTGTGGTCCATTTGGTATACAGGTCGTCATAACTTATGACAGGGTAGTATTATTCCTTAATAGCATCGCTAAAGGATTCCCAGGTGGTCGTGACTGAAAATAATGAGGTTTCCTCTGTTTCCTTTTTCTCACAAAAAGTTTCCCACCAATCTTTGACATGGGGAACGACTTTGAGGAGCGCAAAAGTAATCTTTTCTCTATTGGAAAAGTTATGGACATAAAAATACCCTTCTAGTAGATTCAACCACTTGTCTACAACATCTGCATCCATCTGACCTTCAAATATAGGAATATCAAAGTTTATTTGTACCTTGAAGGGGACGGCGCCTTCGTTCGAAATAGATGCGTCGCCTGTTGGTAGATGCCGAAGGATTTGCGTGAAACTATCCATCATCTCGTTCCTATGTGAGGGCTTCCTCAATCAACAGTTTGAAAGGATCTCCTTTCCCATCATATTTCTTTTCTCTTGCCATGAGAGGTGTCTTGGGCATGTGAGAGGTTCTGTCCTCAAGAGAAACAAGCTCAAGACCTAACTCTTTGTACTCTGACCTCATTGGGGACATGCATTAAGACGACAAGGAGCAAACTGCTCTAATACCACTGATCCATATTTTATGAGCAGAACAAAATAAATAAATATTATTAATAGGTGCTTAACACAAAATAACAGAGATACAGTAAAAATGGTTTTCTATTCAATAACGAAATAAGCTGAAACTGTAAAATGCAGCGGAAACAAGTTTGCTTGAATGGTGGCGGCTTATCTCTGAGAAGAGATGTGACGGCTGCACGCGTTCACAAGAAGAAGATTACAATGAGGATCTAAAGGCCTTTTTACAATAAACAATAATGAAAAAAACCCTAGACATAAAAAAACCTAACCCTAGGAGATTAAGTACCAAAAGTCATGTGGGCCCCGTTTGGGTAAGTTAGTACATCAACTTCCCGGGGTCGTAACGTTTGCATACGATCTCCATTTTAGGCGTGTGATAGCCCATTGGAAAGGTATCGTCGAGGAGATTCATTTTGGAGGATAAATCATGCCTTAGGCTATCCTTGAAGAGATCAATCCCTAAAAACCTTCATTTAGGCCCTCGAAATGGCCCTGGAAGTTAAAACTGCTAAAAATAGTAAATTGCCAAAATTGTCAAAAAATTGTTTTGAGCTAGTTTGAAAAGGTGGCTGACCACCGATATCCATATGGATCAAAGATTTAGGTTTTCCAGCTCCAATTTCTAGCTATATTCCACTTTTTACATTTTCATAATCTAAAACGTTTCTTGCATAATTTGGAATTGCTTCTCTAACTCCTTAGAGGCCTCTTCTTTATGTTTCCCTTTGTTGTCTTCTGCCATTCTTTTCCATTTGATGACATAAACTTTGGGCTTCTCTAATTCTAATAAGGTTGCAAAGAGGATATTCTCTACAAGGGTCTTTGTCTTTGAGGTCCCTTCAATAGACAATGTTTTTTCTTCTTTTGTTGTTGTCTACTCTTGAGGTTCCTTCCCTTTTTCTTCTTGTAGTACATTTGGACTAGGAGAATCCTTGTCTCTTCCACTTGGGATGTAATGGTGAGTGGAGTAGCTAGTATTGGGATTTTCTTCTTTTGACTCCTAATTCTGTTAGATCTTCTCCTTTTGGGATGCACCCATTCTGCACTAGTGATTTTTGAGGGACTGACAGAAGGGGTCCCTAGTGTAGTTAGAGAATCAACCACTTCCTTATCCTTTTCATCACTTTTTCCTTTTTATTCTTCTTTTTCTTTAGGTACTTATGTTGGTTAGAAAATTTTAGAAAGAATTTACTTGGGAGAAAAAAAAATAAGGGTTCTTCAACAAATTCAAGATACCATGATCTTGTTTAGAAAATGTGACATTGAAGATTTGCTTTAGGTACTCATAATGGTTATAAAATTCCAAAAAGCATTTACTTGGGAGAAAAAAATGAGGGTTATTCAAAAAATTCGGGACACAATGATGTTTCTATGGTTGTTCCTGTAGGAACTGTGTAAGCGAATTTCTACAGGAATTGTGTTTTCCAGGACTCTATAAGTTGGGTTTCTATAAGATACGATTTTTTACACAAACTCGTACAAATCCCAGAAGTAATGAATTCAACCACGGAATTGCAAAATATAGGAATTTTGACAATATATGACAATACTTTAACACATGGAGAGTGATTTCTTGGCTATGAGGGTTTTAATCGCTACCTATAGTAGATTGGATCCTGGAATGACTTACCTAGCTGAGTGCTTGTGATTTTCTCATCTTCCTCATTTCCATGCCTAGCACAAATTCAAACACAACTCGAACTTACTCTCACAATTTCAAAATGGTGATTCAAATCCCTTTGACTCTGAGTTATGCCCAAATTTTGGATTAGACTGCTATCTTATCACAATTGCCGACCTCTTGTCTTAATTACTCCTTAATTCATGCTCTTGACTCTTGGAACGATCCTTCACTTAAATTACTTAACTCCACATGTTAATTAAATCTTAGCACAAATTATGGCTACTCCCCAACTGACAAGACATGTGAATGTCCTCGTTATAATCACCAAATTAGACTTTTATATATGTTTTGAGCATACAAAATAAGTATGTATATCATTTTGTGAGGATTAATGACTATTTAAGAGGAAATATGAATGTGTTACATTTGTTACCTTTGCATGCATCTAATTTTTTGTTTACAAGAGGATGGAGTGATGGATAATTGTATTGTTGGTCATCATCCCTTCGTTGATGGCTCGGTTGATTATGTAGAGATATCTTCTTGAAATTTGTGTTGAAGACTTTTCTCCTTGATATTTGTTTTTCAAAAATGCTTTATAGAAAAATCTTGAATGTCATTGCTTCATTGATTTCTAAAGGATACAAAGTGTCCTACAACTATATTTTCCATGCTGAATATTTTCTACATGATACAAAGTATCCTATAGAAATGTGATTTTGTTGTCATAATGGTTGTATTTGATGCATAAATGGTTGAAAAGGAGGTGATGTTACTAATATTAAAAATTCGATTGTTGATGTTTGTCTTGACCCTTGAATGCTTGTCATTATTTGTAGAAATAGTTCTGTAGGTTGATCTTGTAGAATCTTGTAGTATGATTCTGTAGAAATATGTAGGATAACTCTGTAGGATACATTTATTGAAACAAAGGGAAAAATGTAAAATGTTGAATATGGAAGGTGTTAATGATGAATGAGAAGAAGGAAATAAAAATGATTTATGAATGAAAATAATGGAAAGTGTTATGTATGGATGATGAAAGAAAATAGATTGAAAATGTTTACTGTCCTTATTGAGTTGTTGTTGATTATTTGTTGATTTCCTTCTTGTACATATGGTTACAGAAAATGAATTGTTGGGTACCTGCAAAACAAAACATTAGTATTCTAAAATATTTATTATTAGTATTATTATTTCTCTTTTTTTTTCTCAAGGTAGAGGTGCCATTACTGGTTTTCACCAAAAATTTTCCTTATTAAGCCTCTTGGAGGTTTTCTTGATGAGGATCTTTCTTTCATTCCTTAAATTTGAGACTACCTTCATTGGAGATTTTCACCCACAGATTTGTCCTAGATGCCTCAGGGAGGTTTTCATCCAGGAATTGTATTCCTTTTTTTTATTCTTTTTTTTTCATATCTCATTATTTGGATGGATTGAGAGCATCTCAGCTATCAATCACATCTAAATTTTGTGTCTCTATTGTTGCTTTGAACTATTCCCTTGTTATTGGCTTGCTATAAACTTTTAACCTAAATTCATTTACTAGCAAGGGAATTCTTTCTTCATCAATGACTCTTGTAATACCCCTAGGATGAAACCCAATTGTAATGCACATATGTTTGTAGGTTGATGAGCCAGGATAATATATGCTAGAGTGCCTGTGTGATTATTAGGACAAAGATCCTAGTTGCTAAAAGGCCAACGAGCTTATTTTTATAAATGTAACCACTCATATTATTAACATAGTTACCAACTTAACAAGAACTCTACAAAGTTATCATTTTTTCGGGGGTCGCATTTTTACCTCATTTTGAAAATTTGTGCTACTAGTAGCACCCCCCCTCCCTTTTTAGGTTGTTTTTTGATATTTTAAATCCACTTATCCATAATGTATCCACATTATTTTTTACGATGGTTAAAATTTAGACCGGTCATGTTAACAACTAATGTCATTGCGAACAAAGACTTTAAATTTACCCTCAAATCAAAAAGTGATGCTACCTGTACCACTGGTTTTTTGGAGGAGTTGAAATCATAAGCTAATTAAAACCATGCCCTCAACAACTGGTACCATCGTCGATAAACAACTCAAAATTGATTCCTAAATAATTGTTTAGATTTTTATTTTTTATTTTTAAAAAATTACATTAAAAAATTAATAAATTGGAAAAAATAACTTTGCAAGTTAGTTTTTAATTTTTTTTTTAAAA
>JASDQU010241555.1:152737-163636 GCA_032191745.1 Picea mariana
AAAACATCCAAAAGCGACAATATACTTCACCTTAACATCCAGAAGCGAATGGGCAAGTGGAAAGCACTAATAAAATTTTTGAAAGCATATTCACCAAGAATGTGGCTAGTCATCGTGGTGATTGGGCTAAGTGATTACTAGAGGCTCTTTGGGCCTATAGGACAACATGGAGGAACACCACATGTTTTTCCCCATTCAACCTTGTGTATGGTAAGAGCCCCGTCTTCCCCATTGAACTTTAAATTAAAACATCGAGGACTACTTTAGAGGTAAATCTGAACTTAAGTTCAACACATAAACATTGTCTGGACCAACTCAATCAGTTGGACGATATGCACTTGGATTCCTTACATCAGACCGATCTTGTTCAGCAATAACACACCAAGTGGCATGATAAATTTATTAAAATTAAGTTGTTTCATAAATGCAATTGAGAACTATTATATGAATCCAAATTTAAGGATTTTAAGGGGAAGATTTATACCATATGGTTAATTCCTTATGAAGTGGAAACAGTTTTTGACAATGGGATTGTTAAGCTCACAACCATAGATGTCTCACATACTTCTCTACTTTCCAATGGCCACCTTCTTCGGTTGTAACACCAACCACTTTCCAAGGATTCATTTGCTTCTCACATTGTTTCAAATTCAAGCTTTGAAATCATTGGGGCTAAAAAAACATTTTCTTCCACCACCAATTGCATAATTCACCACCAATTGCATAATTCATGGTTAAAAAATTAAAAAACAAAAAACAAAAATAAAAATGAAAATAAATCTAACTTTGAAAACTCTTTTAGAGTACAATTAGATGGGTGCTAGCTAGAAACCAACTTGCTCGCGGTTGACAGCTGAAAAAAAAAATAGATAAGTTTTCTTTTCCATTATTTTTTCTCACAATGTAGTGAATTTTTTTGTCAATAATATTTTTAGGTCCAGATTTTCACAATCCATTCAATTGATGATATTCATTGTTTACTTAATTTTGAATCTCATCGCTTGTTGTAACTCATCGCTTGTTGTTACTCATTGCTTGTTGTAGCTCATCACTTGTTGTAACTCTTTGCTTGTTGTAATTCATCACTTTTTGTGACTCATTTGTTGTTACTCACACCTCCACTTGATTGTTGTTCCTCATTGATAATACTCATTCATAGTATGAAATGCTCTATTGTGACCCCGACAAATCTCTTTACATGCTAAAATAATGGATTGAGTGCTAAAACTTTGGTGCAATGGTATACTACGACTCTGCTTGAAACAAATGTTAACACTCCATCTATCATCACTTGACCAAAAACTTTTCCAACCCAGCAGACATATTTTCTCTTTCCATGGTCATCATTATTATTGATGCTCCAACCACCAGTTACATTCAACTGTCGACACGTCAGATGCACTTTATCATAAGTACCTGACATGTATGTCCTTTCCACTTACTCGCATGAATTTGAGTTTTGAGGTGACATCTGGACTAGCACCACCAATCCTGACACCTCAACAAAGTGTGTCTTCCACATTTAGTTGGTGGTGCACATCATATCACCATGTGTTGTATTGATTAGCTTTTCTATCCTACCTATCACATCATGCCTCCCTTCATCATGCAAGTATATTTTCACCATTTTCCATTGTTACTGATTATGGCATAAAACTGTCATACTGTCAACTTTTCAAATTTAGCAATTCTCCCCCAACTCTGAATTCATGTCCATTCCTACAAATTGTGTTTACAAAACTCCACATACAACAATATAGTGAGGATTTGTCCATATAAAATGGGAGGATAATTTTTTCTTCATGAGCCTAAGTCACTAAACATGTTGTCTAGTTATCCCGAGGCTGATCAAATATTTCAGGATGTAGGTTTGTTGGCTTTCTTCAAAAAATTACAGGGATTTGACAATGTCATTTCCCTTGAAATTTCTCAAAACCTAGAAGAATTAAGATTGACAGTGCATGGATTGCATGTCGATGTTAAAAATGGGACCAATGCAGAGGCTACAAGGATACCGTGGTCAAAGGTGTTGTGGTTCAACATAAAGGATTCAATCCTAGCAACCAAGGAAAATTTACTAAGAGGAGAACAAGGGACAAAGGTAAGCGAACATATAGAACCTCACTGCCCCCCCATGGAAAGATGTTGCTTATTTTGTTCAGAGATATATCTCATGTGAAGGCATATTTACCATTGTCTTCAATTACCATTTCATGTTGTTATAACACCTTCTCCATAGGAACTTTCTCAACATTTTCTACTTTTTGTTGGAATCCATGAAGTTAATGGCTAGCTTTGTGTGTCGGTCTAAACACCCACAAGCCTACATCTCGAATCATGGGTTGATAAAACTCTTGGTCATCCATGGATTAGAAAATATAAATGGGGAGTGGATCGAATTTATCGCCCCTACTGAAACTAAGATTTCAACAGAGGAAGAAAGCAATAATACAAAAAAATAGGAGTTGATGAAGGAGAGGGGATGGAAGGAACTAATTCAGGACCATAAATTTTTGATATAAATAATGAGTTAGGAGACAAGGAGTATGGAAATGGGGGTGATACAAAATTGGAAAATACCCATGTTGAAATGGCCAACGAAATGGAAGTGGAAGAGGATGCAGGAGGAGATACATAGAAAGAAGAGGCAGGAGGAGATACAAAGAAATAAGATGCACGAGGAGATACAAAGAAAGAAGATGTAGGAGGAGATATAGAAAAATAAGATGTAGGAGGAGACATGGAAAAATAAATCAACACAAAGATGGAAGAGGATATGGAAATAGACCTAGAAGACCTAAGGGAAGAGGAGGAAGATGTAGAGAAAATAGAGACACAAGGTGACTTCCCCACTTTACATAGTATTTCACGTCCACCTTTTAATGATGAAGAGGAAATTATAGGTGAAAACCCCCCTTGGTAAGAATGAAAACCCTTACTGATCATGGAAGAACCCCCATGGTAGAGAAGAGGGAAAAAGAGGCCATTTCGAGGAGTTGTTGATGACTTTTCAAGAAGAAGGACCAGGTCCTCCTCAACAACGATGACAAATTAATCATCTCGACCACCAATCACCATTCTTTTCACAAAAGAACCTGATAAAAATCCATTTGTTGCAAAGAAAAGAAGGGCTAGAGAAAGAACCGACAGCTCCAGGCCAGGTAAAATTGGATCCTTAAGCAAATCGATCGGTTAAAAGAGGAAAATTCTAGGCTCCAGGGACAACTTGGGGTTCTGAAAGGGAAATTCATGAAGGAAGAAAAACACACAGGACTAGAAGCATTGGCCCATATTTCTCAACTTGTGGAAAAATCACTTTTCCCTCCTGAACCCGAGACTAGGATACCAGAGGATAAGAATTCTATGGCAACGATATGTTCAACATGTGGTGACGTCCTTAACCAAGAAGGATATGCACAAGATGATGTGTTGGCACCAAGATTCATTTCAGAAGGAGTTCAGACATAACATATTGTGGAGGATGAGGAGTTTGTTTAGATTCCCCAAGGTGATCAAGGTATGGTTGGCAATACTAATGCTACATAAGAACTAGTAGTATCTAGCACAAATACAACTAGACCTAGTCAAATTGTTGAAACAAATGTTGAAACTCTAGGAAGTGAGGAATGACATAGTGATAGATAAATAGGGGAACCTTCCCAAGCTGTCATACAAGAACATGTCCAAGATGATATTATCACACAAGAACCAATAGTACCTAGCAAAAAAAAATTGAACCTATACAAGTCACTGGAATGGATGTTGAAACTACAGGAGGTGGGGAATGACATGGTGAGAAAGGAATAGAAGGGATTTCTCTGGCTAATACATAATAAACTTCCCAATATACTATTGTTACATAAGAACTAGTAGTTTCTAAAAATGAGGCAGCTCATCCTGAAGAAGAAAGAAGCTAGATCATTAACCCCAATATTGGTATCCTGGTTGATGAAAATCCTAAGTGGAAGAAACTATCCGTGTCATTTCAAGAAAGGGAAATCCCCATCAAGGACCATGAAATAATCACCTATGACCTTATAGAGAAATGGGAAAAATAATTGGTGTTCCATAAACATAGGTGGGATGAGCTGAAGGAAGAGGGAAATAAATTGAAAAATCTAAAGAACTAGGTCCAAGCCCTATAGGTCACAAAGGAAAAAATGTGTGACCTGGGACATGAATTACTGAATTGCAGGCATCCCTCCCCTACTTATCCACTATTCCTTCAAGAAAAATATATTGTTTTCCAATTAGTAGCTTTGAAATAAGACAGACTCTATAAGTTTAACTCCACCATTTCATTTATAAAGACCTTTTCTCACAACAATCTTGCAGATCAACATTTGTTGTGTGAGTTATACATGCATGAGTTCATTTTGTTTGGAGAATGAAAATTTAATCCTTCATCATATGTTGGAGATATCCAGTTGAGAGCCTTCACTTCATTTTTTGGTAATAAAGAAAGGTGGAAGGCATCCCATGACATCATAAAAACAACTCAAACAAAGAAGACATTATGGATCAGAGGAGAACCTACATTTTCTATTGATATAACTAAGGATTACAATAAGTTTCTTAGTTCGGAAGAACATGTTTCTACTCTGAATTAGGCTTGGATATTTATCCTGGACCTCTTCCCCAAGTGCATCAATATGAAGTTGAAGGAAAATTTGGAAGGTGTAGATTTTAACCCTGTACAATATTTACTGCAAACAKATTTTCGGTAAAAGAACAAAGAAGTTACAATGACAAATAAACATATTACACAAAGATTTTTCCCCTGGAAACCCAAACCAAGAAAACYAACATATTCTATATTCATTCATAGTGATACATTGTTTACAATACAATATACATATAGGATCCAAAGGCATCCAAAACCGTAACCCAATGACCTGGATTAGTCAACAACCCTAATTCCTTAACAGAAAATAGAAAACCATCGACAAAAAACCATGTGCTGAAAAACTACCTAAATATGTGACATGTTTTCCAAAGCATAATTGTTTTTTCGAGGGTGCTTCCCCTGCACTCCCCTCTTACCCCCCTGCGCCCGGCACAAAGAAAAAACACTAATACTCGTGAAAATAATATAACACATACCCAACATTCTCCCACTTGTTGTTTTCTTTGCATACAGGGTGTTACCGGGTTACATAGTCAACAATCCAGGGAAACAATGCCCATGGATCCTCTACACCAAGAGAAATTCTTTGTGCTCACGGACTTTGTTAATGATTCTACAACATTCTTCAAAGAGTCCACCTTCATCAATGATACTTTCTTTTCTTCAATCATGTCTCTCACAAAGAGATATTGAATATCAATATGCTTTGTCTTTGAATGATAAGTCGGGTTCTTCGCCAGAAAAATTGCACTCTGACTGTCACACTCTATCCTTACAACGTGTTGTACCAACCCAATACCTGAACACAATCTTTGTAACCATACTGCTTCCTTACTTGCATGAGTGGTTTCCATGTATTTATCTTATGTAGTTGAAAGTGCCACTACAGCCTGCCTTTGCTCATCCAACTTATTGCTCCTCCAAACAGGTTAAACACATACCCACTTGTAGATCTCCTACGATCCAGATCTCCAGCCTAGTATGCATCCACAAAGCCATGTACATCCACCACTCTGTCTAATATCGGTCTTCCTTCATAGCACAATTCATAGCTAGCAGTGCCACACAAATACTTGAAAACCCTTTTTACTGTTGTCCAATGCTCCTTCACTGGTTTTGACATATACCTGCTCAAAACTCCCACTGCATGTGCAATGTCCAGTCTAGTATAGACCATTGCATACATCAAACTGCCAACTGCATTTGCATATGGAACATGAGACATGCCCTCCTCCTCTTCATGTGTCTTGGGACACTGATCCACAGATAACTTTACACCAACAGGAATAGGAACCTTGACGGATTTACATTCCTGCATATTAAACCTCTGCAATATTTTCTCGACATATTTTCTCTTATTTAACTAGATTTTCCTTCTTTTCTGATCTCTTTTAATTTCCATGCCCAAAATGAAATTTGAAGCACCAAGATCCTTCATGTCAAATTTAGAGGACAATTGAGTTTTCACATCTTGGATAATCTCCTTGGTGTTTCCTATCAGCAACATGTCATCCACATACAAGACCAAATAAATCAAATGACCACCAATTAATTTAAAATACACACAGTGATCCTCTTTGCTTCTTGTGAATCCAAGTCCCAACATATAAGTATCAAATTTTTGATACCACATCCTTGGTCATTGTTTTAAACCATACAGGGACTTTTTCAGCTTGCATACCAGCTCCTTCTTTCCCTTCACAGCATAACCTTTTGGTTGCTTCATATAGATTTCTTATTCCAGATCCCCATGTAAGAATGATGTATTCACATCCATCTGTTCTACTTCAAAATCAAATGTAGCACCAACAGATAACATAAATATTATAGAGGTTAACTTGGCAACAGAAGAAAAAATATCACCAAAATCAATTCCCTCAACTTGGGAATAACCCTTTTCTACTAACCGAGCTTTGTATTTCTCCACTTTTCCTTTTGCATTCAACTTCTTTTTAAATGCACATTTTTTGCCAATGGAATTTCTTCTAGTCAACAAATCCACTAGATCCCAAGCCTCATTCTTATCCAAAGATGTCACTTCTTCATCCATGGCCCTTTTCAAGAGATTTCCATCCTCTGAATCCACTGCCTCCCTGACAGTTCTAGGATCATCATCAGCAATAGACAAAGCAAAATTTGAACGAAAATCAGATGGAGTATACCTTTCAGGTAGCTTTATTTCTCGAACCGATCTCCTCAATACTGGAGTATGAGGATCTTCTTATTTTGATTCTTGTTCTTTTGTAGAGTCTGATTCATCATCCTTTAAATCAAGCTCTATCTTCTCTGGTTCTTCCTTACTTGGTAGGACTTTTTGTTTAACAACATGCTTCATTTCTCTAAATACAACATCTCAACTATACACTACCTTATTAGTTTCTGGGTTTCAAAGCTTATAACCTTTGAGACCATCTTTATATCCAATAAAGATACACTTTTCATCCTTCTTATCTAGCTTACTCATGTTTTCCTTTGGAACATGAACATATGCATCATATCCAAATACCTTGAGATGTGTGAGATAAGGTTCCTTACCATTCCATACCTCTTGTGAAGTCTTGTCATCCAACGCTGATGAGGGTGATCTGTTGACTAGGTAACATGCAGTACCCACTACCTCTGCCCAGAATTCTTTCCCTAACCCAGCACCACTGAGCATGCACCTTACTTTTTCCATCAGTGTCCTGTTCATACTTTCTGCAACTCCATTCTGCTGAGGTGTATATGGAGTAGTCTTCTACCTTGCTATACCGCACTTCTTACAGAATTCTTCAAATTTATTCCTGCAGAACTCTCCGCCATTATCTGTCCTCAGCACCTTAATTCTTTTCTCTGTTTGATTCTCAACAAGAGCCTTAAATTCTTTAAACCTGTCAAAGACTTCGGATTTCTTCCTGAGGAAATATATCCAAGTATTCCTCGAGAATTCATTTATAAATGAGACGTAGTACTCAAATTTTCCCAATGATGGGACCGACACAGGTCCAGAAACATCACTGTGAGCTAGATGTAAAATTCCTTCTGCCCTTGTTTCATGAAAGAGGAATCTTACCCAATTGTTTTTCCCATATAGACAATGTTCACAGAAATCAAAATCCAGAGAGCAGTTAGACATACCTTCAACTGTACCTTTATCATTTAGTAGTCAAATACCCTTCTCTCCGATATGCCCCAATCTTTGATGCCACAATATAACCTTTTCTCCAGAGACTGTAGGATTTCTTTCTTATTCAACTTCAATATCAGGAACAATGGAACTATTACACCCATCATTAATAGTTCTTCCTTGTAGCTTATGCATATTTCCAAACCGAACTCTCTTCAGAAACACCATTTCTCCTCGAACCATCCTATAGGTTTCCTTTTCAAATATTGTTTTAACCCCTGCATCGTCCATTTTGCTTACAAAAATAAAAAAAAATTCCAAACCTGGGATGTGTAGAACACCAAGAAGTGTTCTAATCCTTCCATATATGAGCCTCAACTTGACTTTTCCTCATCCTTTGATTCTAGTTGTCGAATAATCACCTAATAAAACATTACCTCCATCATACCTTTGATATCCGCAGAACCACTCCATGTGGGGAGTTGTTGGTCCCCGGTTTTGACCATGTTCTTTGCCTATACTACATACCACAGACCTCCAAATATATGCCAGTACCACCCCTTTTTGACCTCATTTTGATATAATCCACATCCCTTTACCATTCAAAGGGGTCACCTAAGGTATCTTTGAAATTCAAGCTATTATTATGCATTTTAATACTTTAAATTGATAATTCGACTAATATCACTTGGGTTAGGTACCATTGCTATTCTTGGAACAGGACGCCAGTACCAGGTACCAACTCACACCGTGGAAGTACCAGTGGAGCCGTTCGAGAGCTGTGTATGATGATGTGCGTTATGGTTCGAATGAAGAGATAGCAGATTCACAGGCCAGCTGGAGCCGTTGCCACAGAGTGCTCGAGAGTATAATGATCAACCTGGATCGATTGTTCTTCATCCTACACACTTCGTGACATTACGTGTCACGAAGTTGTGATATACTTTTTTAGTTGATTCCATGATTATTCTCGGATCAGGGATCCGTTCATTTCCATGCATCTTTCTTTTAGACTGTTACAAAACAATAAGACTGTTATATAAACCCGTGTTCACTACTGAGAATGGGTTACGACCATTACTACTGTTGTTGTTACTATTGTTATCGTCGGATTATGTGATACTGTGAACCTATGCTTTAATACAATTTGTTGTTGCGTATATGTTGACTGTCATATGATCTGAATACTGTGTTTTAATGCGTTGATGAAGCGTGGAGTTACATTGTTTCTGCATCGTATTATCTAGTCGGCTCTGGTTGTTTTCCACAGCGTTTATGCCGTTTGGTTGGGCCCGCCAAACCGGTGCAAGCCGCTGTTTCATTTGCAATAGATTTAGTTGTGTTGCTTTAGCTTTGGTTCATTTCGATAATTTGTAGTTCGCATCTGAGGTAGCTTAGCGTTCACAGATTTAGCTTTATTTTATTGCAGTGTGTTAATGCTTGCTTACACTACAGTTTAAACGTTTCAGAATCGTGCTTATTCATTCCTCAACAGACTCAATTTCCAGACTGTTATCTTTTTATGTTGGTAAATGTTAACGCAGTACTTATGCCTGTAGGGTTAGTATGTGCATATGATTGCTTGGATTTTCATTTTCATTTCGAACATAACTCAAAGTAGCATGCATTTTTCTTTGTTAGACAGTAGTTTCCTTGCGTGCTTAGAATAGATAGGTTACAGTTAGAATAGATGGAGCTCCTGGTACCAGTTAGTAGCATAGTACTCTGTTTTACTGTAGATAGCATTAGATTTGTTTTGGATGTTTAGAATGAATGCATTATCGACAATACTCTGTGTGGCATGACTTAAACGAAAATGCTGATGGTATATGATTGAACATAGAGGTAGAATTATTTCGTAGAATCACACTTTTGAATAGAGATAGCAGTACCAGCATCTGAATGCAAGACTGTTTTCTGTTTATGATTTAGTAGGAAATGCTCAATTTTGAGTTAGTCATTAGAATTCAAGTTTTCAGAATAGGTGTGTGTTTTATTCTTAGGATAGCATTCAAATAAATACTAGACGCTTGCCTGCACATACTGTGTATCAGCTCGAAGTATACCAACCCTGGTTTGACAATTTAGTGATTCATGACACTTAAAAGCTACAATTTAGCAGCCTGACATTTTTGGCGCCATTGTCGGGGAGCTGTTTAAAGGGTAAGAAGACAGTTGTTTTGATTAGTTTTAGAATGCACTTATCCTGGTTTGGTGTGTTAGCAGGTTGATAGTAAGAGCAGCTGTGGAAACAAAAGGGTGAAAAAACCAGCATATCAGTTCTCACAGGTACTCTGAAACTCAATCTTAGTTTTGGATTTCATTTTTAATATGATTTCATGAGAAATAGAGATCCTAGAGGTAGGTTTATAAAAAAAACAAAACCCCAAAAAGAAGAAGAGACCTCCACTCAAAGAGCGACAGAAACTGAGACTGAAATCCTGGGCGAGGAAACTGTAGAACAAAATCCAGAACCAGGAAATACCATACATCAGCAAACTCACAGTCTTGATGATCCAGCCTTGGATGACACAGTTGACCCAGAGAGAATCCACCACCTTCTCGCGAACCCTAACTCTGTAGTTTCACATATAAACAATACAGCTGTGACATTGAAGGCCATCGGACCCTCAAGAAGACCAATAGGAGATAAAACTGTTGATAAAAAGAATCCAGAAAGGTGGGATTTCACACCCTCACCAAAGAAAGATAAGATTGTTTTTACAGTTCTAGGTAATCCTTTTACCATGGGAGAAAGAAGGGGAAACATACATGAGGAACTTCACATTGAAAATCAAGGTGAAGGACATGTAGAGAATGAAGTAGCATCAGAAACCACCTTTGGATTTCCTATTCTGGACGTAGTCCAGAATGTCACCATGAAAAATATCCCACTTTCAGCACTGCCAACCTTCCATGGGAAACATAGTGAGGACCCAGATGTATTTCTCTTTGAGTTCGACATCCTGTGCAGGAGTTATAACTACCTCCAGGATGCACATAAACTGAAATTATTCCCTTCCACCCTGAAGGATTCTGCATTACGTTGGTTCATGAGTTTGGGAGAATACAGCATTAGATCCTGGGAAGATATGAAGACACAATTTTTAAAGAAGTACCAGGACTACTGCAGAACCAAGGATTCTCGGAATGACATCTTCAAGCT
>JASDQU010241556.1:6503-70695 GCA_032191745.1 Picea mariana
AATTTATTTTAGGTCATTTTCAACGGTAAAGTTTGACTAAATTATTATGGTCAACTATCGTTGCTTATGCGATGGCCAATCCAAGGTCATTGCTTATGCGATGAACATTGACCATTACAGTTCAGTCAAACCGTAGGCGTCGAGATTGCGACGAACACGGGGTAGATTTAGAAAAAAAAAACTTTTTCTCTTGCATGTTGCGACGAAAGAGTACTTTCGTCACAAGTGGTCGTTGCAAATTTTTCAATATGTAGTAGTGTGGAAGGTGAGTTTACCATGATTGACTCCATCGTGGTGTTGGAATTCACAGTTGCAATAGAAGGGGATTTCTTGGTCTCTTGGACAACTACTTGTATCTTTTTCAAGGCCTCTTCCTTTGCTTCCAAATCCTGGTATAGTTGAGCATTCACTTCGGTGAACCTGTCCTCCTGCCAATTATCCAACTAATTGAATTATTCCCCCAAATGCAAGAGACACAATCTAATCCTATCTAATTCTACCCTCATGGCGGCGAAGGATTCCTGGTGTTTGTAAAGTTCTATTTCCAACTTATTCACTTTCTTTTTCCAATATTGAATTTCCTCTTGTGTCTACCTATTGAAGTCTTTCAACTCTTCCAACTTCTCCCTCTTCAAGGATTTTCCCATGGAATCTACTTCAATATATTTGGTGAACCTACTCTAATATACTCATATCCATAAATGGTAGGCCTATGGCCTATCTGTTTCATCAACATGGATCTATATGGAAACACGTAATGCTCTATGTTGCTAATCACCAATACGCATAAAAAATGATGGCTCTATTTCATATTTGGTTCACTATTTAGTTTCTTTCTTAAGTAGACATACCTTTTTTATACATAGGCTCTCCAAATCTATTCTCAAGCTCCAAGTTCTCTCCACACATCAAATGGAAGATATGTGGAAACATTATAGCTATATTATAGTGATAAAATAAGTGAATAATGGGTGAATACAACAATGGTTTTAGTGTATGGTACAAGAACTAATTGAAATGTTGTGTACTCATACAAACCCACCAAAAAACAATGAAAACCCAACAAGAAGCAATTGCAAGATTGGCTATAAAATGCGGTTAAATAGTGAACTAGAAATACACTCAACCAATCTTTTCAACTAGTGAACCGAGCTAGGACTAAAATGTAGCTTTGTTATAGTTCTCATGGTTTACATAGAATGAAAGAATATATTAACACCAAAACTAAATCAAGTGGTTTACATAGGATGAAAGAACAAACTGAAATGAAAGCTACATCAAATATACACAACCATTAACACCTTGAGACAATATAGATTTTTTTACACTAGAAATCCAAATGAGAAAAAGAGGTTCTAGGGGATTTTCATTAGAAGGAATTCATAAAGAAAAGGGTGAGATATGCATAGAAATATTACACATTATTACTCACTTGAATTTTTTTTTACAGGTGGATTGAACTCAATGATCTAAAATTTTTACTTGATCTTTAACCATTACTTGCATGTGAATTTTTTTAATTTTTAACCATCTTTACGAATGCAAAATTAAAGAACATTCATCAACATATAAACATGTAAGCATACTATCTAAGAACAAGAATTGGTAACGGAGTTCACCAAACTTCCTGGCAACCTCTTCGAGCCACTTTCCAAATGGGAAGGCAGATATATTAAGTATTCAAATGCTTACAAAGTGACTTTTGAGTTCTGTCTATCATATATAGTAACAGACTTCAACAACAACTGCAAGATGAAATTCTGAGACTTTTAAGTATAAACATGGATACCTTTTTGTGTATCTGGAAGGTTTTGTGAGCACTTTTCTGTCTGGATTCCTGAATGCAAAAACTGAAGCTGAATTTGGAATCCTTGTGAAAAATCGAGACTTTTGAGTATAAACCCGATATATTTCTGAAACTGGACTTTGAGTGCCCTTTTTGGCACTATTCCCAATCTGCCCCTGATTTTACAATCCGTACGGACTTGGGATGCGTGCCAATTCTATACCAGCTTGAACTACATGAAAATACCACCTCGGTCTATGTGCAAATTCACTTCGATCACTGTGCAACATCACCTCGATCTATGTGCATGTCTCTGCCTACATCAAAACTCATTCTCCCTCTTCGGGATTCGTGCCCATGTTTCATTTAAATATTAAAAAACAATGGTTTTTGGGGGGCGCGAGCTATGGGCCATGCGCCCTACGAAATCTCCCAAATCTCGACAACTTTTAAGTTATTCGCGCCATTACTTGCCACGTCCCATGGTGGTGGCACATTGGTAGCTTGTGGTTGTTATGAAGGCAGAAGTCCCGGGGTCAAACCCGCAAGCTTCCCCTTCTTGGCACAATTTGTTTTACATATGGTATATATATTATGGCGCGCAAATTTGGGTTTTAATACAATTGTATATGTGACATGGTATAGTTCAAACAAATATTTCAGGCGCACTATGTTTTAAACATATGGTTGTATTACATATGTTTTATATGATTTTAAACCCATTATATTATGGTGCGTTTGGCTATGGTTTGACATTTGGATTTAATATTATATTTTGGGTTTCTTTCATATAGTTTTGATTAAATACCAAGGGGATGCCTCAGTGTTGGCAACATCAAGGGCTAGGCCCTTGACCACCCCCTTTTTTTTYCCAAACCATTTCTAACCATATTTTTGACCATTTGAACCCATTTATAACCATTTTTGACGAAACTTCCCTTGCTCATATCTTTGTCACCTGGAGGTCGTTTTTCCTGAAACGGACGTCACCGAAAAGCTGCTGATGAGCTCTTCCACTTTGTAATCTTTACTTTTCCATTTGAGTACTTTAACTCTATCGAATTTTGAGATGATCCACCTGGATCAAACCTTCCCACTGTAAATCTTTTTGGCCACAAAAAGTATGAAATCATTCAGAAAATAAGTGAGGGTATAATTCCCTCACTCTTCCAGTCTCTATCCACCTTGCTTTGCTTGGATGCATTCCTTTTAACCCCACACGAAGAAACTCCATGTCTCCTCTTCATGACGATCTAACCTTCTTGTCCAGTATTACATCTTCCTGAAGTTCATTAAGATACTCAGGAGCAAACTTGTCCACAGAAGGTACTTGAACCTGTACATCTTGGTCTATAATCATAGGCGATTCATACAATTTAAAGTTTTCCACATTAACGACTGAATACATTTGCATATAAGGAGGCAATTCTAACCGGAAAGCATTATTACCGACTTTGTCCAAAATTGTAAAGGGTCCATACCTAATAGGTTTCAACTTTTTACCTTCACCTTGAAGTCGATCTTTGCTGATATGAAGCCATACTTGATCACCAATCTGAAAATGATGATCTATGCGATGCTTTTCATGCCTTTTTTTGTATTTGGCTTGAATTGATTCCAACTGTTCCTGCACTGCTTGATGAATTACCTGAATCTGCTGAAGAAACCTTCGAGCTTTATCTTTCCCAAAAATGAAGTCTAAAGGAGACTTTGGCAAGTACCCAAAACATGTCTCAAAAGGAGACTTTTGAGTAGAAGAGTGTATAGCTCTGTTGTAGGCATGTTGTACATAATGCAATTTTTCATCCCAAAGCTTGGGATGCTTAGCACAATACCCTTGAAGAAGATGTACCACAGTCCTGTTGACCACTTCAGTTTGACCATCGGTTTGTGGATGAAATATTGTGCTTTTCTTCAACTTTGTGTCCATAAGTTCCCATAATGATGACCAAAATTTCCCAAGAAATCGGGAATCTCAATCATAAATAATAGAAGTAGGAAGTCCAAAATGGACCCATACATTTTGGAGGAACAAATGAGCAGTCATCTCAGCTGTGATCTCCTTTTTACAAGGCACGAGTATACACATTTTACTGAATCGATCCACAACAACATACAGATAGTCATGTCCTTTTCTAGACATTGGTAAACCTCCTACGAAATCCATTGAAACACTTTCCCATGGACGAGAAGGAACTGGAAGTGGAGTGTACAAGCCTAACTTTCTATTACTTGATTTTCTTGTTGCACACATGACACAACCTTTTACATATTTAGACATTGTTTCATTCATTCAAGGCCAATAATAGAATTTTTGTAATTGTGCTACGGTTTTACCTACTCCAAAATGCCCTAAAATGAGAGAAGTGTGAGCCTCTCTTATCACATGCACTCTTTCACTTTGTGGAATACAAATTTTACCAAGATGATACAACAACTTGTCATCGATATGATGATTCAATTCTTCATTCTGATAACCATGCCTTAGTGATTCATAAACTTCTTTGAAATCCTCATCCTTAGTATATTGTTCAACATAGCTTGCATGAACTAAAGGACTTTGTTGAATAACAATAGAAGCATTTGTTGGAGGTCTAGATAACATATCTGCAACTTTTTCTGAATTCCTTTCTTATACTTAATAACCAAATGAAATTATTGTAAAAACCCCATCCATCGGAAATGCCTTGATTGTTGTAGCTTAGTTTGTGATTGTAAATATTGCAGTGGTTGATGATCATTATGTATGGTTATTTCTTTACCCATTAGGTAATGTTTCCACTTTTTAACACTTTGTACTAATGCATACAACTCTTTGTCATAGGTTGGATAGTTGATTATTGTTTTAGAGAAAGTTTCAGAATGATAGCATATTGGTTTTTTATGTTGCATTAAGACTGCCCCCATTGCATAACCACTAGCATCAGTTTCTATCTCAAATGGTTGTTGTAGATCTGGTAGTGCAAGTACTGGAGCTGTGATGATCTTTTCTTTTAGTGTATCGAAGGCTTTCTGTGCCTTACCTTCCCATTGAAAGACTTTGTTCAAACCTGTCAAAGCATGTAAAGGAGAATCTATGAAGGATAAGTTCACAATGAACTTCCTCCAATATTGGGCTGCTCCCAAAAATCTTCTTACATCTGTTACATTATTTGGCTTAGGCCAATTTACAATGACCTCAACTTTAGAGGGATCAATCTTCAATTCACCTCCCCCTACAATGTAACCTAGATGTACTAAAGATGTCTTTCCAAATTCACATTTTGACATATTTAAATACAATTTTTCCCTTACAAGTATATCCAATACCTATTTAACATGCTTGACATTCTCTTCCCAAGTTCGACTGAAAATCAAAATATCATCTAAGTAGACTATAACAAAATCATCAATGAAGGGTCTAAACACATCATTCATCACCCTCATAAATGTCGCAGGTGCATTACATAGCCCGAATGGCATTACCATCCATTCATACAATCCTTGTTTGGTTTTAAAAGCTGTTTTCCAAATATCATTGTCATGAATACGGATTTGATGATAGCCACTTCTTAAGTCTAACTTAGTGAAAAAGATTGCATTCTTTAATTGATCTAAAAGATCATCAATTCGAGGAAGAGGATACCTGTTCTTTATTGTGATTATGTTAAATGCCCTGTAATCAACACACATACACCATGTGCCATCTTTCTTTGGTACCAAAACAATTGGTGAACCACATGGTGAAGAACTTGGATGAATGACCCCTTTTTCAATTAACTCCTGAACCCGTTTCTTTATCTCTACATTATCAATAATACAAGACCTGTACATACCAACATTAGGAAGAGGTGCATCCTGCTGCAAATGTATTTCATGTTGAATTTCCCTTTTAGGAGGTAAACCTTCAGGTTCTTGAAACAAAATATCATAGTTATATACCACCTTTATCAAGTCCTTTTTAAGTTTAGGATCACAACCTTTAAATGATTCAGTTTGTTCAACATCTTTTGCTTTGACTATCATAAGCACAAAGTTCTTACTTGCATTTATTAATCTCTTCATTTGATTTGCAGAAACTAAAGAAAGATTAGTTTTCATGCGATGTGCATGAACAATATATTCAACACCATCCTTAGTGAGTTGATACCTGTTATCTTCCCTGTAAAAGATAGTCTTCCTATCATACAGATATGGACTACCCAACACAATACCACAGATATCCAATGGAACCACATCTAGATCTACCTCATCCACAAATCCAGAAGTGATGGAAAACCTAAGTCTACACTGTTTGTAACTTGTAATTGTGCATTATCACATACCCATCCAAGTGGATATGGCTTAGGGTGTAACTTAGTTTCCAATTGTAATTTTTTAACAATTTCTTCTGAAATGAGGTTTGCTTGTGATCCACTATCAAAAAGAGTATCAATTTTTGTATGCTTAGATATAACTCTAATATGAAATAGCTCACTTCTCTTTCTTTCATCAATAACAAGTTCATTTCTTGAAATAGAACAAGAAGGAATATTACCTTGGATGCTTGTAGCAATCACCTTAGTTTCATCCCCAGAGTCTGATCCCAAATCATGTTGGATTACTGCTGCAGTAGTCTTTTTGTCTTCTTTCTTCCAAAACTTTTCTGGCTTAAGCTCCAGATGAAGTTTCCAACATTTGGAAGCATCATGACCCTTATTCTAACAATGAGTACATGTAGGCTTATCTCCTTCTTTCTTCAAAGTAGTTGTTTGTTTACTTTTCCATTTACCTTTAAACTTTTTTTCATCAGGTTTGAAAGATTTCTTGGAAAAGTTCTCTTTGGTATTCTTCCCCTTTGTCTCTATGTGAGTTGCTTGAACACACACCTCATCAAGGTTAGTTAGATTAAACATCAATATCATATGACGTAAATAACTATGCAATCCTCCTATATACTTGAGAAGAGTTTCCTGGGTGTAAAGAGGTATACGAAGTATCAAGGCTCTTTTTCGAATTTCTTGTGTGTATTCTTGCACACTTTGTCCCTTACCTTGCCTCAAATTCTACTAATCCATCATATCTTGCTGCATATACCCTAATGGATAAAATTGATTTTTAAGTGCTGAAGTGAACTCATACCAAGAGGGAACGATTTTTTCTTTCGTGGCAAGATCCTCTTGCGATATGATCTCCCAGCAAATGAGAGCAGTCCCTCCAAGTCGGAGAGAAGCCAACTGAATTTTAACAGCATCTTTAGTAATCTTTTGAATCCTACAATAAACTTCAATTTGACGGATCCAATTGTCCAATTTTTCAGCATTAAGTTCTCCATTATACATAGGTAAATCAAACTTAATATCAATCTTTAAATGAGGCATATTAATATCAACTTTTTTTTTTGCTTTTCAAATGAAGAAGGAATATAACCATCAAGAAGAGATGGAGAAGCTGGTGGAGTTTTAGGGGGGTCCTCATCACCTCCTTTTTTCTTATCTTCTGTATGAGATGGTCCACCTTGTTCACCTTTCTTTCGATCTTGATAGAGCTCCTCTACCATTGTTTGCATTCTCATGAAAGCTTTCAGAAATTCCCCTTCAGAAGGGATAGAAGAAGCCGCTTCTTCTCCATTTGGTGAAGACACCCTTCCTCTCCTTGATCCAATCTCTGGATCAAACTTTTCAAGTTCTCCTTCACCACGCTGAAGATTGGATCTTGTTAACATCAACTCACAAAGCAAATGGTTAACCTCGCTCTGATACCAACTTGATCTGAAAATTTTTACTTGATATTTAACCATTACTTGCATGTGAATTTTTTTAATTGTTAACCATCTTTATGAATGCAAAGTTAAAGAACATTCATCAACACATAAACATGTAAGCATACTATCTAAGAACAAGAATTGGTAACGGAGTTCACCAGACTTCCTGGCTACCTCTCCGGGCCACTTTCCAAATGGGAAGGCCGATAGATTAAGTATTCAAATGCTTACAAAGTGACTTTTGAGTTCTATCTGTCATATACAGTAAAAGACTTCAACAACAACTACAAGATGAAATTCTGAGACTTTTAAGTATAAACATGGATACCTTTCTGTGTATCCAGAAGGTTTTGTGATCACTTTTCTGTCTGGATGCCTGAATGCAAAAATTGAAGCTGGATCTGGAATCCTTGCAAAAAATCGAGACGTTTGAGTATAAACTCGATATATTTCTAAAACTGGACTCTGAATGCCCTTTTTGGCACTATTCCCAATCTACCCCTGATTGTATAGTCCGTACAGCCTCGGGATGCATGCCAATTCTGTACCACCTCAAACTGTGTGCAAATACCACCTCGATCTACATGAAAATTAACTTCGATCACTGTGCAGCATCACCTCGATTTATGTGCTTATCTCTGCCTGCATCAAAACTCATTTTTCCTCTTCAGGATCCGTGCCCATGTTTAATTTAAATATTAAAAAACAATGGTTTTTGGGGGGCACGAGCTATGGGCCACGCGCTCTCCGAAATCTCCGAAATCTCAGTAACTTTTAAGTTATTCACGCCATTACTTGCCACGTCCGTTGGCGGTGGCACATTGGTAGCTTGTGGTTGTTATGGGGGCGGAAGTCCCGGGGTCAAACCCGCGGGCTTCCCCTCCTTGGCGCGATTTGTTTTACATATGGTATATATATTATGGTGCGCGACTATGGATTTTAATACAATTGTATATGTGACATGGTATAGTTCAAACAAATATTTTGGGCGCACTATGTTTTAAACACATGGTTGTATTACATATGTTTTATATGATTTTAAACCCATTATATTATGGTGCGTTTGGCTATGGTTTGACATTTGGATTTAATATTATATTTTGGGTTTCTTTCATATAGTTTTGATATCCATTTAAATATCAAGGGGATGCCTTGGTGTTGGAAAGGTCAAGGGATAGGCCCTTGACCACCTCTTGTTTTTTCCCAAACCATTTCTAACCATATTTTTGACCATTTTAACCCATTTATAATTATTTTTGATGAAACTTCCCTTGCTCATATCTTTGTCACCTGGAGGCCGTTTTTCCTGAAACGGACGTCACCGAAAAGCTGCTGAAGAACTCTTCCACTTTGTAATATTTACTTTTCCATTTGAATACTTTAACTCTATCTAATTTTGAGATGATCCACCTGGATCACTCAATGACAATCTTTGTTCATGTGTGGCTAGACACAATGTCTCTCATGTCCTATGATCTTTGAGATGATTTCCTCTTAGAGATTTTCCCTTTAGAACTACCCTTCTTCATTTCTTCTTAGTCTCTTCTCTCTTCTCTTACATTCAATGCCCTTATTCTTCATAACCTTCAATTTTAATGGGATACCTTGGAATGCCAAGCATCATAATGGTTTGTTTCAACTTCCAAGTGAAAATTTGGACATTTTTTCAACTTTTCCAAAAAAAAATTAAATGCTTATTACAAAGTTTAAAATGTTTTTTGACAATGATCCAATTTGAATCGATAATCTAGGGTGCCATGTATATGTGTTTACCTCAATGTTGAAGTAGTTAATGCAGCTTATCCATAACTTAGGCCCCATGTCTAGGTGTGCATGTTGAGACCCAACTTATAACACTAAGTTCATTGAATGGATAAGTGTTGTACTCCAAATTCCCACCATGTTCATGTGGATCCAAATAAATAGAACCATCCATAACAAAAATATCCTCCATGTTAGTCTAAAATAATGGCTCTAACATTGTAGAAGAATCATAATGGAAATTGGGAGCCACCACTTATTCGCGTCTTCTCTCAATGATGTTCTTTTCACATGGTGAGATAGAGTCATCAAAGAGAAGATGAAAGTAGTTTTCTTCCAAAAAATGACAATTTCCCATGTACCATTCTTCAAGAATTTCTTCTAGATCATACTATTCATATGTTTCTTTGTACCTTGCATTTATCCATGCAAAAATCCATTCCAACTACATCTTGTGGTTATTTTAGGGATTGAGGGAGGAAATTTATAGAGGCTAAGCATCTTGAATATTGCTCAAAATTATATAATATAACATACCAAATTGAATTTGTGGAAGTCTTGTGTCAAATGTCATTGGTCTAGCTTCAATTTTCACTCTCTATCAAAATACATTCAATCTACAATACCCATGGTCACCATAAAAAAATCCCTAAAAAAGAACAAATTTTCAAACCACAACATCTCCTTCATCCATGATGGACCACCAAATGATGGCATATCAAGGCCCTTCTTGTATTTGATATGACCCTTTTTGTGGACTAAATCCTACATCAGTTGTAAAAGTAATATTGTAACATGAAACATCTTGGGTTATGCATATTGACTTTTATGAAATATTGAGTTTCTAATTTTATGTGATATAATTTAGTTTAATTATTATTTTTGATGAATTTATGCATTATTGAGATTGTGGGATGATTATTGATACAAGCAATTTAAAAGGGTGATCTCCATTAAAATCCACATGAGAGAACATGGGGATCATGCTCCCTCTCTAACCTCCAAGGGAGCCAAGCATTCAAAGCACTCAATTCACTGAATCAATTAGATCCTCATTGGATTTGTTGATTGATGRAAATCAAATTAAAGAGGGAAAATTAAGTATCTCAGTTAATTTCATTGAATCTAAAATAGTCACTAATTGACATTATTAGAAGATTGGATGATCTTATGCATGTTTTCTTCTTCCTCACAAAGAACAATGATAATGACTTCCCTCACCCCTTGMTTTTGACTTGGGATGTAGGAGTGTAGGTCACCAGATTGAGTGAGGGAAGAGGCATAAGATAAGGGACTGATATTGGCATCTTGTAATCAATTGGATAAAATGTTGCATTTTTTAGTTTCAATGTAACTTCATTTCCTAGTTTCTAGATAGTGCAAACAAGTATCTTTGAATAGGTTCTTGCAACAGACCTAAGGTACATGATGATGAATAGGTTGTTGAGACTATGACACATGACGTTATAAATTAAAAATACCTCTATTTAATTAGTCATATTTCAACCAAATAAGTGACCCTATAACCTCTCTTTCTTCTCATAAGAAAAGGAAGTGAAGGTCATGAGAAAAATTGCTTAAAGGGAAATACCAACAAAGCAATCAAGCTAGTCTTAGGTTACACATCATTCATCAAGTTTATAAGTTATATTGTACTACTATAATTTCACATATAGTGCACAATACCTCATCAAAGAAGCATATCCACGGATTGATAAATTAAATTCAAGTCGAGTATTTCATTAATCTTGTTGTAATTCTTTTGCCCATCACTTTTTAGCATTGTTGTTGGGGAAGTGATAAAAATTATATTTAAATCCATCTAAATTTATTTTTTTCATAAGGAAAAAACTCATTATATCGTATGCATCGATCTACAGATATTTTTGGTATATATATATATATATTTTTTTTTATCAAGAAATCATATTTTTGAAATAGGTACAATTGGAAAAGGACAACAATACGAGTATTGTGAAATAGAAATAGTATATATCATTGAAGAATTTATTGATTTACCTCAAGAAGAAGCATGGATTTTTGTAAAACCCTCTACTGGAAAATGAGAAGAATCTTCATCTCGTCATACCATGGCTAAGTATAGAGAGTACCAATATGAGATTTTTGAGTTCCCCATTAAAGAAACTAATGGAGAAACTAAGATGAAAAATATAATTCCTTCTTCTCTCCCTCATTTTCATGGCCTTATTACAAAAGACCCTAATACTTTCCTTTTTGAATTTGAAGACATTTGCAGAATTTATGATTATGCATCATATGTTTAAAATCTCAATATTTTCCCTCAACATTGAAGGAATTATCGTTGAGGTGGTTTATGATTTTAGAAGGAAACAAATTAGAATTTGGGAGAAAATGAAGCAAACCCTCATTGAAAAAAAAAGTACTATTGTGAGGCCATGGATACTAGAGATGATATATTTAGAATGATCCAAGGAATAAGTGAATTCCTAGAGGGATATGAGGAAAGGTTCCAACTTAATTATAAAAAGGATCATAGTTTCACACTATATGATAACTCCCTCAAGCTTCTATTGCTTAGAGGGGGAAGATGTAAATTCATGGAAACTTTGAATCTCCTTGCAAATGTAAACATCTTCTAGTTAGAATGTGAATAAATTAAGCAAGTATTCAAGAACTACTCCAGGTATACAAGGAAGAAAAACATGAATGGCATAAATACTACACCAGAATCATCGAATCCTACAACTCTAACTAAGAATGAAATAAGAGGCTTGTTAGAAGATATAACAAAATGACATTTTACATTCATTGTCAATGCATATGGATATGATGCAAATAAATAAGAAGCAAGAAGAAGAAAAAACAACTCTAGCTATTTTTTCCCTAAATGCACAAAAAAACATGTTATAAAATATTGTCTACTTAATATTATAGAAATCTATGGAATTTGTGAAGAGAAGAACTAAAAAAAAAACGTCCTTCCTTTCTAGGTATTAAGACTTCTTAGTAGGGAATTGAGGAGAACATGGAGCCACTATGCTTCATCAACCAAAGGAGGCAAGGACCATTTGAGTGTTTCAACCATGAATTCCTTATTCCCATCCTTAATCTTTTTCTAGACATAATGCATAAATTTATACTCAACCCTAGTATCCTCCCAATCAATCTATCTAGCCAATGAAAAATTGATGGCAATACCGAAACCAATCTCAACCATTCCAATCTTCCTTTCAATCATTCCCATCTCAACCTCATGCAAAACTACATGTGGAATAACCCTCCATAAGGATGGAGACCTCCAACCTAGAAACAATAAGCATTTCACCCACTTCCACCGCAATAGACCAATGCTTCAACCAGTAGTAACCAATAAATTGTAAAACAACCCCATTTTCTTGCCCAACCAACACCTAATCCAAACAATAGGAAGATCCAACAAGTATAAAATAATGAGAGGACCACCTACCATACTTACTCTATGGATCTTTAAGATATCAATATAAGATCAAGGAAGGCAATGACAACCCCTCCACTTATTATAGACCCCATAGAGGATAAGGGATTTGAGGAGGAGGAACCTCCTCCATGAGATCCACAACCTATCCCTAAACCAACACCACCTTATCCCTAGATGATAGAAGATAATAACACTTACACAATCTCAAATAATGACCTCTTAGGTGAACTCAAGAAATTGTGTCAAAATACCTATCCTCCGGTCTATTAAGGATTTTCCTATCTACAGCAAATTCATAAAAGAAGAATGCATTAAGAATCTGGGAAGAAAAAGAAAAGATTCTTCTACAGTCAATGTGATAGGTTAACTTGTAGATCTTATGTTAGGAAAATATTTGTTCCTATATACTTATATCTAGGAAACCTAGTTATGGATCTCTACATCAACATAAAACTCATTCGGAATATAATAATAGACCTAGGGGCAACCATCAATATTATGACAAAGAACATTATGATTAGACTATACCTTAGGGAACTATTGCGACAGACACCTACTATACTCTAGATAATAGATAGATCAAATCTAAATATCGAAGGAGTCTTAGAGGATGTAATGGTGTCTATTGACTCATGAGAGTACCCAACATATTTTATAGTAATTCAAACCAAATCTAAACTAAATGGGTATCCCCTCATCTTAGGAAGACCTTGGTTAGCTACAATTGATGCATATATCAATTGTAGGCTAAGAAACATGAGCATTGCAAATGGTCATTCACAAAAAAACCTTTTACTCTACCTCCTGCCAAGCCACTCATTGACATTGGAATACCTATGTGGGTAGGACAAGAAGGAGCAGAAACATTTTAGAAAATAGTACACCTTCTCCTTACAATCGAAATATCCATTTCCATAAAAAATATAGATGAAGACACTTTCATTCCAAACTAAATGTAAAATATGTATCCAAGATCTGTAAAAATTGAAGATTATATTGGCCAATGTAAAGAGGGATAATCTAAAGTTCCTTCTTATTTAAAAGATATTTCTTGAAAAGATTTACTCACTATTGAAATTGACTGAAATAAAATAAAAATAGTAGAAATCTTCCCATCCAAAACTCTGAAAATCAGCATTGATTTGGTTGTTGTCCAAGAATAACAACTACTAAATGTTCTTAGAAACCATATAACAACCTTTGGATGGGATTACAAATACATGAAGGGAATTCATTTAGAAATTTGTACACACCACATATACATCAATGATGAATTTTCACCCATCAAGCAACCTCAAAGAAGAATGAACCCAACCTTAAAATATACAGTCAATGGAGAATCAAAAAGTTTTATATGCGGGATTCATCTACCCAATCATATATAGTGAATGGGTTTCATCCTTTCTTATAGTGCCCAATAAAAATGGAAAATGGAGGCTGTGTATATATTATTGAGAGTTCAATAAGGCCACAGGAGAGGACCACTTTCCCTTACCTTTCATTGATCAAGTACTAGATACTTTAGTAGGTGAAAAATACTTTTCATTCTTAGATTTGTTTAGTGGATACAACCAAATATAGATCAGCCTCGAGGACCAAGACAAAACCACTTTTACTTGCCCCTGGGTCACATTTTCTTATAAGGTCCTTCCCTTTGGCCTATGCAATGCTCTTGCAACCTTCCAACAAATTGTCCTCGACATATTCTTAGATCCATTTCATGACACCATGAAAACATACATAGATTATTTCAGTCCATATGGAAATTCATTCCAAGAATCCCTGACTAATATTGAGAATGTGTTGAAAACGTGTAAGGAGATGAATCTGTCACTAAGCAATAAAAAATGCAACATGTTCATGAGTGAAGGAATTTTCTTAGGTCACCATATCTCTTCCAGGGGGATTGAAGTAGACCAAGATAAGGTGAACATCATTAAATACCTTCATAAGCCTCAAAATAAAAAATATGTGAGGATTTTTCTAGGCCATGCAGGATACTACCAAAGGTTCATCAATTATTTTAGAAAATTAGCCTCCCCCTTGTTCACACAGTTATCCAAGTACATAGACTTCTAATGGATATAAGAATGTTAAACAACCTTTGAAAAAATTAAGGAAAAAGTGATCTCAGCCCTTTTATTGCAATGTCCCACGTGGAATATACCATTTCAAATTCATACAGATGCATACGAAAAAGAATTATGGGTATTGTTAGGCCAACGAGAAGACAATAACCCCTTTTCAATTTGTTTCATTAGCAAGAACTTATCTAGAGATTAACTAAATTATATTGTCCCTGAGAAACAATTTATTGTAGTTGTATATGACATCAACAAATTTAGACTTTATGTCACTGAATATCCAGTGTTTTTCCATATAGCCCATGTTTCCATTAGATATGTAATGAACAGAATAATTAGGTGCCTCTTACTACTGCATGAAATTTTTCTAACAATCCTTGATAAGTTAGGTAAATATAATGTTGTTTCATATTTTCTATCAATGCTAAGAAGTACTAAAGATAATGAGGTTGTAGATGATAATATTCTTGATGAACATCTCTTTGCAATATCCATAGAGGATCCCTATTTTGTTGACATAGCAAACTACCTATCTACATGAAGATTTTCTCAATACTTCTCTTACAAAGAGAATTGCAAGATTGCTAGGAAAAGTACCACCTATACATGGAAAAAAAGGATACTTTTTCAATCTTGGACTAGATCATATTATCAAAAGGTGAATAATATAGGATAAATTACATTACATTCTACATGCATGCCATGATGAATCCCTTTGAGGCCATTATATTGCAAAGAGAACAACCTACAATATATTACAAGCAAGATATTATTGGCCTACTCTGCATAAGAATGTTGAACAATATGTCCCCCATTGTGGTGAATTCCAAAGGATGGGAAATCCAACAAAGAGGTATGCAATTCCATTAAAACCCTAGGTATCATTTGAACCCTTTAAAAAATGGGACCTAGACTTTGTAGGATCCATTGACACTCCTTCAAACCAAAAGCATCACATCCTAGTTTGCACTGACTATTTGACCAAGTGGGCAGAGGTAAAGGTCGTGAAAAATGCAAGTTCAAAAAAAGTATCACAATTCCTACATGAGAATACGTTTTCTAGGTTTGGGTCCCAAGAAAAATAATAATAGATTAAGATCCCCAATTCACCTCTAATATGATTAAAAATTCCATGCACATGAACACAATACACTATAGAAAATTTGCTAAATACCACCCTCAAGCAAATGGGTAGGTATAAGTTACCAACAAGGAGTTGGAAAACATCCTCACCAAAATATTCCACTTGCATAAGAAATATTTGGCAAATATATTGGTTGCAGTTGTATGAGCATACAAGACAACTTGGAAAACCACCACATGGTTTACACCCTATGAGTTGGCATATGGAAAAAAGGCAATGTTTCCCATAGAATTTGAGATATCAACACTTAGAATATCCTCCATCCTAAATATAGACCTATCAATAGCTTAAAAGGAAATATTACAACAACTAAATGTATTACATGAGTATAGGAAACAAGACTTGTTTCACATTGAGGTAGTACAACATCAAAGGAAAATATGGAATAATAAGATTATTAGGTTTAGGGTTTTCAAATAAATAGATTGGGCCCTTCTCTATGACTCTAGATTAAAAGAATTCAATGTCAAAATACCTCTCTTGCGCACACCTGAGTGGACTTATTATTTGAGGACACTTGAGTGCAAGTGATCCGGTTCATTATATGATTGACTATTTCGATTATGGATTATGATGATGTTGTGGATATGATGATATGTTATTTAATTATATTTATATCGACAAGTGCTATTTATTGGTTTTTCCTGAGTGTGCAAGACTCTGGACTGATTAAGGATGTCGATGGCATCGATGGACATCCTTGGACTCCAGATCGAGTCAGGGAGTGGACTGTTATGGTTTGCGTATTTCTGTTATTATATATGTGACACATGACTGGTATATTATGATGTTGTTTATAGATTGCTGACATGTTCAATGATGGATGCAGGCTAACGTTAGCTTTCTAATCAGACTCACATTTGGAGTAAAGGGGCCACACACGAAAACCAGATATATTGAGGGAGAGGGGTGGAAGCATCCCTGCCAAAGCCTACTAGCACTCTCGTTGTGGCTCGAACTATAGGTTAACAATTACCTAGTTTGAGAGGTCCACGATTCCATGAGGGAAAACTATGATAGTCGCTCATGATGATTCTAAAGGGTGCACAATAAGGCATGGTCCTTATTCCTTAAAGGCCCTTAGTCTCCCACAAGGTCACCTGATGGATTATTGACTTTAAGGGTTTGATGTCTACCAAAATCATTCAAAAGGCGAGTGGCACCCTTGGAGTACGTAGTGCATATTGAAGGGCACGACACGATTTTTAACACTGGTGAGTTAATGAACCTAATTACCTAGAAAATTGTGTCTCCTTAGAACTTGGTGAGCCTTAAAATGAATGTTCCATGAGTAAAGATTAATAATTATAAAATTTCCCTTAAAAGAAATTTTTGTCGAGCCTAAAGAAGTTAAAGCTTAGGTATAAGTAGGTCTTGAGAACTAAAATTTAATTAAGAAAGTAATAAAGGGGGGGATGAAGAAATTTGGGGTGAAAATTAAATTAAAAAGAATTTTTTTTGAAGGGTTAAATTATTTAAAGTATTAATGGGTGGGTAAGTACAAAACCTACTATTTTAGAACTTAGACAAAAAATGGGAAACTTTAATACAAAAGGAATGTGGAACATAGTAGGAAATCTAGTCTAGAGAACTTTCTAATTTCTAACTCAACTAGGCTTTAAGAAAGGCGTCAGTCATTAAAAGGAATGTAAGGGAATAAAGGGACATTGAGGAGAGTTTTTAGGAACGCTTTAAGGTGGGTGAGGGAAATAGGAAAATTAAATTAATTAATTAATTAAATTTCTGGTGCAACTAAGGGACCAAGTGACAAGTGTACGCGGGAGAAATTTCCTAATAATAAATTTAATAAAAATAATTTAGTGTGGTTTTGGCAACAAGTCACTAAGAAAATTCTATAAAAAGAATGGCGGAGGAGGAAAATGGATCACGTCTGGTGTGTGTAAGGTTATGCTGCCGAATTTTATTCTTGACTAATTTTTCTTGTGGGAGTTGGGACACCCAGTTCAGATAATGAGTGGTAACTCGACCTTATGAGGCGAGCTGGGAGCTAGTTTTCTATGGTTTGTGTGGGTGGCCCCTTTGCAGATCGGGGGGCTCATGGGGAAGAAGAGTACCCCTATAATTGGCTAGGAGGTATCGGTGAGGTCTCAACGATTAGAAAGTGGGAGCGAGGAGGATCGCCAGTTGTTGAAGACATCAACAAGCCAACATCGGTTACCATAATCCTATTTAAGATGTTATTGTATTAAAATTTAGTTTTATTCTTGTATGGTCATGATATTCCTATGACGATCTCATCACGTTGAGTTTTCTTTTCATATGTCCAATTATGGGGGTTCTATCAGATTGATTCATTATAGGTTATGGGTAACTATTGTATTCTGATATTTGGAAGGAATCTAATATGTAATTATAGTGATTGATCTCACCATATAATTTGTTAGTTCTGAACTTGACCGCATGCTCATATGAATTTCGATTGCGCTTTTTCTTAAAATATGGGTGTGAATGTATACCCATATATTGTTGATCTCGCCTTGTTTTTCATTTTATTCAAAGCTTGAGTGCATGCACTTGATTGTTGATCATGCCATTCCTTGATAATTCGGGCATGAGTGTTTACCCCTGTGATTTTGATTTTATCCTCGTGTTATTATTTATTTATGCGCATATGAAATAAGTTTAGAAGTATGACCACCACCCCTTTTTATTTTTGATGTTGGCTCTCTGGATTGCAAGACCCAATCAGTTTTACCCTAGCTTTTTTGAGAATCCATTGTGCCTTGGGAGGAGGCTCTGAGATTCTACCTAGAATTATCTTCACCTTTGTCTTGAGGAATGCTCTGTGTTTTATCCCACTCTAGTTGTGCATGTTTACACTTATCCAAATCGGTTCCTCCCTTGAATTTTCTTGGTTTTATTTCTCTCTTAACCAACATTCTCCAAGGGGATTAAATCTCAGCCCGTCCAAGGTTTTTCGCCCAGCTTTGTCAAACCTCTGTGTTTTCTTTGTGACGATATTTATCTAGTGCCCCTGTCTAATTAATGGCTCAATGATCTCATTATCTACCTCTACATTTCTTGATGATTTGTTCCACTTCATGCTTGGCGGTGACCTCCATTTTCTCAGCGAAATGCTCTTCAACGAGCAACKTTTTTACCTTTTCTCACTCAAAATTTGTTACTTAGCACACTGTTATCCATTTTCCTTTGTGCATGGTATTTGTTGGAAGGTTTACAGTTGGGAGTAAGCTTGTCATTGATGGCAAGAAAAAYGATGGCAAAGATCAGCAATGACAAAGATCAGCGATGGAAAATATCAACGATGGAAAAGATCAGCGATGACAAAGATTAGCAATGAAAAAGACCAGCGATGGCAAGAACAACAAAATCGCGAAGCAACGAAATCACGAAGTGCTGAAATCGTGAAGCGGAAAAATCATGAGAAGATCTGGGCCGTAGGATCTGGGGTATCTATAAAGGCTCATCAAAGCAGTGAAATCACGAAGCGGTGAAGTCACGAGAAGAACTGGGCCATAGGATTTGGGGTATCTACGAAGGCTCAGTGAAGCGGTGAAATCGTGAAGTGGCGAAATTGTGAGAAGATCTGGGCCGTAGGATCTGGGGTATCTACGAAGGCTCAATAACCGTTAGATATGGTGAAGCTGCAAGGCGGATAAGTCCAAGAGTCTATGAAGGAATCCTGACCATCCATCGGGGATAGTCGTGGATCGTTGATCAAGAGGATGCGTGGCGAAAGATCAGAGCACCACAAAGACTCCATTTCGGAGTCTCGCCTATCGTGACTTGGAGTGACGAGAATCTCCATCTAAGGATCAATGAGATGCGAGATCACAAAAATATCAGGACTGTCAGATCACCAAGAACGAGGACCGTTGATATGAGCTCCATCTTGGAGCTTCGCCTATCGTGACTTGGAGTGACGAGAATCTCCATCTAAGGATCAGTGAGATGCAAGATCATGAAAAGATCAGGACCGTCAGATCAAGGTGTGATCTGGACCATTAATCTGACTCCATTTCAGAGCTTCGCCTATCATGCCTTAGAGTGATGAGAATCTCCATCTAAGGATCAATGAGATGCGAGATCATGAAAATATTAGGACCGTCAGATAACCAAGAACGAGGACCGTTGATCTGAGCTCCATCTCGGAGCATCGCCTATCGCGACTTGGAGTGACGAAAACCGCTAGATGTGAGATCGCGAAAAGATCAGGACCATCAGATCACCTAGAACATGGACCGTCGATCTGAGCTCCATCTTAGAGCTTTGCCTATCGCGACTTGGAGTGACAAGAGCCTCCATCTAAGGAACAATGAGATGCGAGATCGTGAAAATATCTGGACCGTTGATTCATCAAGATCGTGGACCGTCGATTAGGGTCGATGAAGATCATGAGTTCACAGCGCCTTTTAGCACAGACAGTGGTCACCACCTGTGGTCATGTGGAGGAAGGACCTAGTGCAGATAAGCTCCACCTTGGAATTTCGGAGATCGTGTCTGGTACGAATACCGAAATATTGAAAAGGTGAAATGTCGCTATAATCCAACAGTGCAGATGAAACTGAAGGAGATCGGAGGGCTACTGTTGCATGTCATAGTGTAACTGCCAGAAACCACTGATGGTTTCTGCCAGAGGACTCGAAGACACTTCGGGGTGATTGACAGAGGATATGAAGAGTCTCTGGGAATCTTCAAGAGGGATGAAGATGCTCGTGGAGGCGATTGACAACTGGATGAGCATTGAAGCCTATAACTAGAACAGAGAAGGTGAGCTCGTCTGTCACAGAGAAGAAAAAGAGTCTCAACTACCAGAGAGGCTGAGGAATCTCAACATAACATACAGTGATGCTGAACGAGTGGAAAAATGACCAGAGAAGTTGAAGAGTCACGATGATGATCAGACAGAGCACTCGAGTTGTGGAGGATATCGGCGCGGTATGAGTATGCAGAGTATTGCACACATTACATGCACAAGGTGCATAAAAGCTATAAATACACAGTACAAAGAAGAGATGGGGTTGCTGTTGTTGAAGGTGATTCATGCATGAAGAAGGAGGAGAGTGCAGCAGCTGAATTGAACAGAAGAGGATGCGTGCAGGAAGGTAGTGAGGTGGACAGAGCAACGAAATGCAACAGAACAATGATGAGTCTGGTAAGCCATTGTTGAACATTATATCACTGTAATAAGTTTCAGTAGCAAAGATTGATAAAATAGGGTGGTTGGGAGGTGCTTGAACACAGGGAGTTCGTGCTTCCTTCTAGTTGGTGCTAGAGAAACCAGGGAGTTGGTGCTTCCTTCTAGTGGGTGCTAGAGAAAAACAGAGAGTTGGTGCTCTCAGCAAGTTGCAGCTTGAAAAATAGAGGTTGTAGCCTCACAATGAGTTGGTGCTCATATGTATGATAATGTAAATAATACTTATCATATAAAGAAGAAGAGGTTTTTACCCTGCATGGGTTTCCTTGGGAAATATCCGTCTCTATGTTTCTCATATATGTGACTGATGTTGAATGTGCCATTGTTCATTTCCATGCATTATTGTGATCATCATTGAGTGCCTTGTAAATATTTTAAAAGAAGCATAATTGTTTAAGCACGATAACAACTGATTCACCCCCCTCTCAGTTGTCCAACAGTATTTACCCTTGATCCCTTCGGTTTGTATGCTCCTTAATCCTTCCTTATTCCTTCCCTTCGAACCTGTAGCGACCCCAACCAGTTGGGAAACTTTGTAGACGTTGGGCGAATGTCTACTCTGATCTCCGCATTTTTTTTCTCGGCCATTGTCCCCAACGTCTCCTCAGTCTTCTCCATGTTCATTCAGATGGGGGTGGTTTCCTGGGATCCTCTGTCGGATTAATTAATATATGATACCCCTTCTACGGTGTAGATTCCATGAAGTTTTTTTTTTCCCACGCCAAATTTTTGTCCGCTTAATAATGTTGAAAACTGGCCTTGGTGCCTCCTCTGGTCAAATTGGCTGCACCCCGGTGCATCCTCACCATCCTAGATTTCTCTCACTGCCAACACCATTAGAACTGCATTCTTCATCCCTCACGAACCACAGGTCCCATCGTGGTGGCAGCTAATCGTTGAGGTCACTCTGATTTATGTTTCTTGAAGGTTAGCTTGATCAACCCTATTCCCAAAGAAACACAGATTTAGATCCTTACAGGTGGATGGAATTTTCTGAAACTCAGAATTGGAAATTCCTGTCAGGCGCAACCTCCAACTTAGATTTTAATCTAGTCTTGGTTTTCCAGTGGACTGCCTCGAATTTCTTCTTGTAGCAGTGGTTCCAAGATTTTATTGCAGCGTATTCCTTAATGACATGCTTCCAGTGGGACTACCCATGAGTTTCTTTCTTGTAGCAAGCAATCTCGCATTGTTAGTACTAGCAGTACCCTTTGTAACATCCCCATCCACCAACAGGCCAGGAAAAATCACTTCCTGGACGTCTCTCTTAGCTCTGATACCATTTTGTAACATCCCCAGCCACCAACAGATCAGGCAACGCCACTTCCTGGACATTTCACTTAGCTTTGATACCGATTTATGAAGTTATATGCATGCATATCTATCGAATGCATATTAACAGCTATAACATTATGTTCATGCCACTTATTCATGCATAAATAATCTTTAAAAACATACTGACAATATATGCATACAGACGACATATTCTAACCATACACATATTAATGCGAAAATAACAGTAAGCCTACACATACAACATATACAATATATCCAGGCATTGGTCATCAATTACAACACATGTATAGTTACTCCACTGGGCAAGGGATTCCTAGGCTTGGCAAAGGAAATAGGAAAGTCACACAGGTCAAAAGGAAGGATTATCTCCCAGGGCCAGTTCACACTAAAATACTACAACCTCCCATTCCCCACATGCCTGTCCCACCCCATGAAGTGTTCCCCTTCTCTGCTCAATATTCCTTTGGCTGCCCCACTTCCCTTATAGGGCTTCAACAACAGGCCAGACAAGAATTCTCCGAGAACTATAGCTGCAGTTGGGCTCCCTATGGGAAATCACTTCCCCAACAACCTCTCTCACCTGGAGAGAGTTGCATGTAGGCCTGAAAACCTGCTTCTTTAGTCCACGGGCCTGAAAACCTGCTTATTCAAACCACATGCCTGACAACCTGCTTCTTCATTCCAGCTTCTAAGTCAGTTCCAGTAAGGTGATGGCAACAACAAGGCTTAGTAAAGAATAGACGATGGCAACAATCCACACTCAGTCCAAGAACTGCGTGGGATGCAACAACCAACAATTAAGACACAACATGGCTCAGGAAGTTACCGGGTGTGTCGAGATTCACATGAGACACATAGGACAACTCAAGTAAGACGCTAGGTTCCCAATGTGCATGCTATATGTAGAGGCGACAATGGAGAAAAAGGTTCATTGCGTGAATCAATGGTGACTCGGGAAGGATGGCCAACTTGAAAGAATCATGAGGATCATGAGGATGGAGAGACTGGTCCAGGGCACGACGATGGGGAGCCACTTGAGAATGGAAAAGGAACGCGAGAATGAGAAGTGAACCCCCAACGAACTGGCTTTCCCAGCTATAACTTTATGCGCCCAGGTCGACACCTATCTTCCTGAAGCTTCATGATATCCACTTAGCACTCATTCCCTCTCCTAGGAAGTTAGAACAACACGACTTATGTCAACCATAGCCTTTTGGAAATAATAATAAAATATTATTCCTTTAGAGGTAATCCCTCTAGCTTAGCCCCTATGCTTAGACAATTAGCCCCCTCTCTTACCCTACCTAGTGGAGCTTAGTCTCCCATAACTCTTTCTTCATGGTCGATGTACATACAACAATGTAATTTTATTAATGATATGTGTATTTACATATACAAAAATCAGGTTCATTGGCCTTAAGCATCTAGGATCTCCAGCCTAACAAACATATAAGTCTTCCATCTTATAAACACTTGGCTCATCATCCTGTAAACATAATTATAATTCAGTAGGGGCTTGGTCTTGGGGTATTACAATCCCCTCCCCTTATTTTTGCACTATCCTCGGTGCAACTTATTTACACAACAACAATAAGATTTCCAAAATATTCAAAAAGATGTGGGTACTCTACCTGCATAGCATCTTCATGATCCCATGTTGCGTCCTCGGGACCGTACTAGGTCCACTAGACTTTTACAATCCCTATGGATTGATTTTAGAGCTGCTTTCTTTTCCGGTCCATTATACGCACCAGATGCACCTGAAAAGTGATTTCCTGCTCCACATGAATCACATTCCCATCAATAATATGATTAGCATCAGGTACATATTTCTTAATAAATGACACATGAAATACATTATGTATAGCCATGCATGCAGGTAATTCAAGCATATATGCTACTGGACCAATCCTCTCTATGATTTCAAACGACCCACAATATTGAGTTGCCAACTTTAAACAATTTTCCAACTTCAGGGATCTTCTGTTGGCCTTCACTCTCAGGAACACACGATATCCTACTTTAAATTACTTCTGAGTTCTATTCTTATTAGTATAACTCTTATGCTTGTCTTGGGCAGCCTTCAAATTATGCTTAATCTTCAACATTTGTTCTTCCATTTCCTTGAGAAACTATGGCCCAACCACTACCCTATTAGCTGGGTTGTCCCAACTTACTGGGGTGTTGCATTTTCTGGGATAAAGTGCTTCAAACGGGCTCATCTCCAGTGATGCTTGATACCCATTATTGTAGGAAAATTCTACCAAGTGTAGATAATATTCCCATTTAGATGGTTTGTCCATCACATACATCCTTAGCATATCCTCTATCACTTGGTTCACCCTTTATGTCTACCCATCAGACTCAGGATGATAAGCAGTGTTGAAGTTCAGATTTGTTTTGAACCCCTTGAATAACCCCTTCCAGAACTTTGATGTAAACTTTGGGTCTCTGTCAGACACAATTGTCTTTGGTACGCCATGCAAGTGTGCTACTTCCCTCATATAAATATCAACAACATTAGTTTCCTTATGAGTAGTCTTCATAGGAATGAAATGGGAAAATTTAGTAAGCTTGTCCACCACCACCATGATTGCATCATGTTGCTTGCTTGTTCTGGGAAATCCCGTGATGAAATCCAATTTTACAACTTCCCATTTCCACTCAGGAATGGGTAATTGTTACGAGGAAAATATCTCTATGGTTAGGGTAAACCACAACAGACGGAAATGACTGCAGAAAACAACTCTCTTCTCAAGTATGTTATCAAAACAAATATTCTAGCAAGACAAGATAAAAGGCCTACCTCCTCCATACGTTCGATGAAGTCCACTGTTGAGCACTTGACCCAAAGCATTATACCCGCAACTAGTCCTCAAAAACTAAGCAAAGCAAGCATATGGTGATAATAAATTGTGTTAGCAAATTCAATAGCATAATCCATTAATAAACATGACAAATACGCCCATGGAATAATAATTCAAATATTTGCAAGATATCAATTGGATGGGAAAAGGGTATTTCTATTAATATATGATCAACAGAAGTGAAAATGTTACAGACTTTCGTGTCGACACGGTTTGGAACCGAGAAACTAAGTTCCTTCCAACTGGGCCTCCACCACTTCAATCCTCCACCAAAGGAAAGCTCATAAAAGAGAAACAATGAGGTTCTCAATCAATAAGGGGAGAGATGGGGGGTTGAACACTGTCTTCAGACTTAAAGGACAAAGGGATGCAGACTCAATATGAAGTAAATGATTTCTTTAGAGTAACTTTGCTCTTAAATTTGAATTATTTCTCGTCTTTCCATATCTTGGAATTGGCCCATTTATAGACTTCAAAATGGAACTGAAGGGCTGAGTCAGAACGTTTCCAATATATGGAAGGCCAAGGATCATAGATCTCTTGTTGTGACATGGAAACCTGACATTAATTTTTATTTTCTGGCACAAATCTCGATGTACACGGGCTATAGTGGTGCAACCTGCATATACACATGCTGTATAGTAGGCAAGATGCATACATGTGGAAAAATATGTATTTTTAGCTCTGGACTTTACAAACAGGGATGATAAGTCTTCATAGGGAAATCGAAAAAAGGCCTTCTGTGCAAGATTGCATAGGGTGAGACAAATATTTCTATAACATATGCCCCCTAATGTGTGAGGTCAGAGGGGTATCTTCAATGTCCAAAATACATTATAAAGAATCCAGAAGTGGAGTGATGGGGAACCAGCTGGAAGAACTAGTTTCTCATTACATTCTGTACTGACTTTGCATACATGTCTGCCAATAGAATTACACTACAAATCCATGTGAAAATATACCAAACAACTGTATGTGGCCATGAATAGGAAAATACAAATGCGGTTACATGCCAATAACTGTCATAGTCATGAACAAGGCCTAGTAGAACCAGTCTCAAAACCAATCTGAAGATATTTGTATACAATGGAGTACAATATGATCTCCCATGATCACTGAAATCATGTAGGTACTGGTCCAATGAAAAGGAAGCAACAACTCAGGAAAGTTTCGGCCACATACTAATGTCTTCAATTATTATACACAATCCACCAATGGTACAAGTCTACATCATGTGAATAAAGGATTTGAGGTCGAACACAATGAGACATCGTTTGATTATCGATCGTTGAGGTATACCATTAACAAACACAAGACAACCCACCAATAATGAAACTAGGTATTAAGGCACCAAGTACATTCTTACAAGTGTGAATAAAGGAGCTAGTGTCGAACACCTGAAGAATCCATCGATCAAGAGACATTGATTCATTCCCAACTGTCGATGGTGAGAGAAACTGCCACTAATGATTGCAAGCCTCAAGGTACTCATAAGACTCTAGGTCCCATTTACAGAATAGATTTGTTGAAGTCGATGGAAGGAGACCCGCTGAAAGGAGAGCACTAAGGCATCTCTTATCAGTCAACACGAGGTACAAAGCAGGAGCTTCATGATTTGAAGGAAATTGGATGAAGAACATGTTCATGAACCAATGACACTATGCATCTTTCGTGTGTGCCAAGTGCAAGAGGTACATGAAAAAGACCCTTTGAATAACAACCAATGATGAAAACTACTGACAAAGGAGAGGAAACCACCAATAAGTCTAATGGCATCCAAGACATTGCATGAATCCCAATGTGTGAATAGATGTCTTGCCATTGAACACAAGGAAAACCACCTAGTCAACAACCAATGATGAAATGTTGGCTGTTGGGTTCAAGGTTGCCTACCAATGATGAAAGTAGGACCAAGGTGCATGATAGGACTACAATATCATGTGATTCTAAGACAAAATGAGGGAATGGATGACGTGAAAAGTCAAGAGTTATGAGAAGTGGTCGACACAGGTTGATAGAATTCCTTTGAACAAGAGCATGAGATATATGGAAGACTCCAAAAACATAGAATCAATGATGAAACCATGAGATGCAGGTGGCATCAATGAAATTCTCTATAGGGACTAGAAGAGTAACTACTCGGTACAGAAGACTCTATAACGAGCTTAGCTTCCTAAGGCCATGCTAATCCCAAAATTATGATGAGAAATGGACTCAATAACTTTTTGCTATGTTCAAAGGCGACACGACTGTTGCCAATACAAGATAATACTCTCTTCCTGCCTGTCTTTTTTTTGGTTTTTCATAGACAAATGAATGCTATGATACAAAGGAGGAAACAAGTGTCACAAGTAAGCAAAACTAGTTCCAGTAGTGGAACATACCTATGCTCAATGCAAGGAGATGCATGTAGAAGATGGACACTTGGGGGAATGTTCCCTCCTAGGTATAGGGTGTCAAATTTCAAAGGATATTAATGAGGCTCTGCTTTGTTGAGGATGCAAAAACTATGGAGGTAAACAATTTATAACGCAAAGAGAGAACCAACTATAGGCTCAATACTGCAAGCAAGGGAATGAGATGCAATCACAACTTAACGCCAAAAAATGTCATTTTTTATGACTTTTAGTCTACTTGGTGTGAAAAAGGGATAAATTTTTTCCAAATAGATGTCCTTTCAAATCCAATTTACAAGTGTGAAAGAGACAAGTTCACTCGACAATATTTTCTCTTTTTGAAGATGAGTTGGAAAGGAGCTTAAATTAAATTTGGTTGGGATTCCTCTAGGTACAAGGAAACATGTTTATGAGTGAGAAATGAGGCTTAGCATAAAGTCATGTACTAGCTATGAGGGACTCTTGGTCCTATGGAAAAAATCTCTGCATGGGCACCAAATGAAGTAGGGGATCTAACTAGGGCGCCCATGTTCGGTAAGTCTCTACCACTTGATAACGACACGACTTATAGCAGATGGAAGGTTTTGTGTTGCAACAAATGGGTTCCTACCTAAGGCATAAAAAGTGACAGTTAAAGGATGATGTGAAAATGCATGATGGAATGGATACCTATCCTATATGTTGGGTAGCAAAAATACCTGCCCATGGTGACGAACGACCAACATAACGTTGAAATCCACAAGAATCCTTGGTAAAAGCTACAAAAACCAACTCAATCCACCTTTGTATTTGTCCATTAGGAGAAAAATGACTCAAAACTATAGAAAGTGGGTAAAAACTGTTATAAATAGTAACAAAACCAAAAATTACTATGTCATTTTGACTTTTTACCCAAATAGTGAAAATTGGACCAAAATACCTCTGAGATTCAACTGGTGATTGTGGGAGCATCAAGCGACGAAATCAGAAACCATCTGGACCAAGTAATTCCTCTTCCCCTTCTCTTCATTTCCAGTGGATTAAAATTTTAAATTAGGTTTCAAATTTTGAGTAATTTAGGGTGTAAAATGTGTAATTCAGTGTACGCGGGTTGTCTCTTATCGGGTCGCGTATACGATGGATTATACATGACTGTGAAAACTACAAGGTGCTTATACCCAACCATATATGCGACTGTAAGTGAAGAAGCTCATGTAAAAGCATGCAATCAATGATTTCTATGGTTGCTAACTCAAATTTTGACTTTTCTTTGGCAGGATGTTTCTTGAATGGAGGGAAAGAGAGCACGAGGAGGTCGATGTTGCTGTGGACAGAGATCTAGGGGCCCAAATGGCTTTGAAGAGATGTGGCTTATATAAATTTTGGGCACTCAAAGGGATGAGGGCCCAGGTGAGGTTGTTTGAGATGCTTGTGGGTTACTGGGACCCTAAGAGTGAAAGCTTCAACCTCAATGGGAAACCATTGAGAATTGAAGTAGAGGATATCTACTTTTTGACTAGATTATCATGCTGAGGAGAGGTTGTAAACCTCAAATCATGGGGAGCAGGGAGCAGAATGAAAATAGAGGAGTACATAGATGCCTACTGTGTAGCAGGGACTCCGAAGGTTGGGAGTCAATTCCTCATCCGAGTGATAAAAAATATCATCCTGAAGATTGTTGTCCTCGTGTTGACCAATATCACAGGTTTGGCTTCGTTGCACCAGACATCGAGGTCACTCATGTTCTATGCAGTAGAGTGTTTGGGACCCATAGTATATGACTGGTGTGCCTCACTACTGGAAAATATGAAGATCTAGTTGACAAAGTGCAAATAGGGGAGTAAGAGGAATTTTGGGTTTGCCTCTATCTTATGTAGTTTCTTCTTTGAGCAGGTTCCAGGATTGGGACCTAGAGTCGAGATTCTTTCGAGAAGACCTCGCGATCTATCCATGGCACGATGGACCGAGGTAATGAGACGATAGGGGGGAGGTAGGGTTCCCACACCCTACAACGCAGATTTATTCTACTGGTGATAGCGAAAGGTCATTGCTTTGGATGAGAATCCCTATGCAGGGATTGACTTCAGAGGGGATCTAGATATGCCACTCCCACCAAGGACCACCTAAGGGGACATAGGTATGTCAAATGTTTTTAAATATTTCATTTTTTTGTATTTTTGTATAGTATAACAAAAATATTTTTGGATGATGCTTAAGTACTAACTAGACACTTGTGTAACGTAGACGTGGGTCCGTGACGACCGGAAGGGATTCCTCAACATTGACGGAGGAACTGGGGAGATGAGGTAGCAGGAGGAGAAGCTAAGAGAGCCCTACAAAACGTGCAGGGAAACCTATCTCATTTGACTCATAGGATTCCCATGGTTCAAGTAGAGAATCTGACGAAAGCCATGCAATGGCAAGTGGTTGGTGTGCCCAGAGCTTGGGTATGACTCTTTCGATGTCTCGCAAACACCGTAGTTTGTTACCATGCCACACATCCGGCACCACAGACGTATATGTTGTGGATCCTTTAGTACCGATTGTATATGTGTATTGAGGGTATTAGCCCCAATTTTGTACTATAAACACTATATTTTTTGAAATATATATAAAACAAGGATCTTCGGCTTTACTTATATTTTACAATGTGTACATTGATGAGATGGTTTTCTTTACTTTAGTTATGTGACAAATGCCAATCTAAAATGAAATTAGCATTAGCATTAGATACAAGATTAGAACTCTTAGGAATGTGATAATAAGTAATAGAATCAAACTGTCGTTCTAAAAGATGTACCCGTAGGAATCATTGGAGTAAAGTAGGACCACACACGTGATAACTGTTGTTCCACTGACATACTACTAACTGGGAATCCAGGTGAACTTCTAAAGAGAGAATACCATGTGAGATAGCATCACACAAAATTTTTATAATGACGTTATATTCGACCACATTAGTCGTGGATGGCCCTAGGCATACACCACCTGAAGACACCAGTAGACCCTCGGGTGAGTAAACCACCCAAGCGGTGGAAGCCAAGTTCTGTGTATGATGACTGGATCTGTCTATGAATCCTAGGTAGACCGAAGACTCCGTTGACATCTGCCAACCAAGGGAAAACTTGATAATAAAGCTGAAGACGAAAATAAAAGAAAACGGTATAAACACTAAATTACATTAGTATACAAAGAGTTTCGCTCAAGCTTGGGGCTCATGCATAATATATTTTCAAGTAAATCCCATTCCTCGACTCGGCCAACATATTCCCTTCATAATATTCTAACTCATAGGCTCATTTTTCTAAGACACGTCGCATGATATAAGGACTGTGCCACATGGGTTTAAACTTACCTGCCCCCAATGGTTATTTGGCTTGATCATACAAGAGGGCCAAGTCACCCTCAGCGTACAACCGAGGACAAAAATACTTATCGTACTAGACCTTGACATGTATTTTTTTCTCCTCGATTGCTGTAGAGGCATCTCGACGTTGCTCTTCCAGACTCTCTAAGTGTATAAGGCCTCACTCGATATCATAAGTGTCAGGTAGGAGCACGACTGCCAACTTAAGAGAAAGGATTTCACATTCAATAGGTAATATAGAATCCACACCGTGTACTAACTGGAAAGGGGAAAATTCAGTGGCAGTCTTAACCGAGGTTTGGTATGCCCAAAGTGCGGGATATAGCATAATGTGCCAGTTGAACTTACTCTAGCTGATAGTTTTTTGTAAAATTATCTTGAGAGACTTGTTGACGGCGTCTATTTGTCCATTTTCCTAGGGGTAATAAGGAGAAGAATGAGAATTTCTAAACCCCAACTTTGATTCTATCACTTCCATCATTTCATTCTAAAAGTGACTACCATGATCAGTGACAATATCACTTGGGATACCGAACCGGGCAATAATTTGATTGAATACAAAGAATGCGACAGTCTTCCCGTCAGATTTAACTGTAAGCATGGCCTTAGACCAATTATTAAAGTAGTTGACGACCATGATAATGTGTTGATTCCCTCCAACCGAAGTTGGGTTGCAATCCACAAAGTCGAGCCCCCACTTGGTGAAGGGATCGATGGTAATGACTGGGTGAAGAGGGGATGGATGAGAGCGTATTTTTCGAGTGAACACCTGGTAGGGGTGACACTTCTTAACTGCTTCAATACAATCTCTAAATATAGTAGGCCAGAAAGAATCGGTTCACAACATTTTTTGGGTTGTAGCAAGCTCAGATAGGTGACCACCACAAGCCCCACAGTGGCAGTCATTCAGGACTGACTCGGTTTCTTTGTGAGTTAAAAAACGACACAAGATGTTGCCTATTCCTCGACAATACAAAGTGTCACCGACGATAGTATAATTCTTAGCTTGGTATCTTATACGTCGTAGGCCATCTCATGAGAGATGCTAAGGGAACCTCAAAGTTTGAAGATAGAGAACAATGTCTCCCTACCAGGGGTCGAACGACGAGAAAAGAAAAATGTGTTCATCTGCAAACGAATCAACATGGATAACATCCTCATCTAATTGTGGAAAATTGGATATTAAATCCACGAAGACTAGCGATTTCTAGTATTTCGCAGAAGCGAAATAGAGATCAAACTCTTGTAAAATGACAATCCATTTATTATATTTTCCCCTGATGATACGTCTGGTAAGGATTTATTGAAATGGATTGACATCAACAACCATAATAGTCTTGCAAAGCAATATATAATGACGCAAATATTGGATTGCATGAATGACAACCAAAGCTAGCTTTTCAACGCGAGAATAATTAAGTTCAGGACCGACTAAATTTCGACTAAGATAGTAGATGACGTGCTCGCGGAGCTCATCATCCTCCTGAACCAAAACCATACCAATCATCTCCTCAAACACAACGATATAAAGAAAGTAATCCCTAATGTAGTTAAGAGACTTCAGTAGAGGTGCCGGTACCAAGGATTTCTTCAAAGCATCAAAGGACTCCTGGGCTTGCTCATCCCAGATAAAAGGGGTGTCCTTCAAAAGACGCATGAAATCCTTAGTGGTATTGGCATAATTTACTATAAATCGATGTAGAAAGTTATATTTCCCCTATAAACCTTGAAGTTGTCTAATAGTGTGCGGGGGAGGCAATCAAAGTATTGCCTCAACCTTTAACAGATATACCATGATCCCGGTCTCAGAAAATAGAAATCCCAAAAGACGACCAGACCTAACGCAAAAGATACACTTGTGAGGGTTCAACCAGATTCTATAGTAACGACATCTTTCAAAAAAAATTCAAAGGTGCGTATAGTGATCTGTTGTCTTACGAGAGTGAGCAGCAAGATCATCAAGGTAAGCTTCGACTATATACTTAAGATCGTGAAAAGAGAAGGTCATGGAACGTTTTACAGTATGAGAAAGTACCCCAAAGACAAATAAATGTCATATTGTGTTGATCCTCAGGTTTAATTTGAATTTGGTTATACCCTGAAAATCCATCCATAAAAAAAAATACTTCGCTTCCTGCACACTCGTTGAAAATATGATCAATGAAAGGTGTCAATAAGTTGTCTTTAGGACAAAACATGTTCAGGGCATGAAAGTCCATACATACACGGATAGTTTCTTGCTTCTTATTCACGGGAACGGGGTTGGATACCCATTCAGTCAAGGGAACCGGGAAGATGAAGCCAACATTAAATCGCTTCTCCACCTCTGCCTTAATAACAGGGGCCTTCTAGGGGTTGACAAATCTAATACGTTTTTGAATGGGTTTAGCATCTAGATAATTTATAATCTCATGCTCGACAATACGAGGGTTGATTCTTGACATCTCTTCATATGACCAAGAAAATACATCTAGGAATTCCTTGAAGAGTTCGGTGTAGATCAGGATTACTTCTAGTGAACAATTTGCACTGATATGTACGTTTTCAATCTTGTTAGGGGTATGAGAGATATCGATCGTGACGGTAGGATAAATACTCGCCATGTTTCCTTCGACATAAATGTTGTGCGTATCAAGTGGAACTACGAAGTGGCTGACTATCTTACTCAAAGTAGATTGAAAGTCATCTTGTTCGATTCTTCCAAGGTCTGGGAGAAAATAAGAGTGGTGATGCATATCATCCCAAGGTTTGTCGAAACCATTCATGGCTTTGATGATAGTTTCATCTGAAGGAAAAGTCTCATCAAGGAAATCTTGTGAACAAGACAACGAAGTGGCCCATACGAGCCTAAGAACGGGATCCTCCTCATCTGTCGGTGAGGTAACAGGATCGGGATCGACATAAGATTCAAGAACAACTTGATATGAAATCTTTGCTGCCGATAGTGGCATGGATATTCTAGCATGCGACTGACCTTCACAAGATGAAGTCGAGGAAGCTAGGGTCTGTAGATCACTAAAATAGGAAGTGCGGAAAGGAATGGAATTCCCTTTCGAAACGGGCCTATTGGTCATGGCGTAAACATGATGACTTGGTGCTGTGAACTCAAAATTACCCATAAGGGAAGAATACATTCCGACACTGATATTCTCAGTTTCCGGATGAGAATTTTCGATCACAGGGATTGATTGTCCAATAGATTCATTGGGACTATAGTATGCAAAGGATAACCGATTGATCGTCATGATATTCCCTTCACAAGGAAAACAAAGAGTATGGAAGACAGCCGATATGACGACGACCATAGAATAGGTCCAATTGTGTCCTAGTAACAAGTTATAATCAAGAGGTGCATCAACTACCTCGACCTCCACCTCTACCATCTTCCCACCCAACTGGACCGGAAAGGCAAGAAGAATACAGTGAGGGCAGAAGGAATGACCGTAAAAAACAATCAACATGTTTGATAAATTAGAAAGAGTCAGAGAACTGAGAGCTTTCCAACATATTAGGGACATCACACATGTAGCAACGCCTTCATCAACAACCGCACATTTGATGGTATACTTTGAGTACTCCACTTGGATTTGGAATTCCACATGGTAAGACAAGTGAGGCTTCACTTTTGAGCCACTGGGTTCTATAGCTCTTAACGTACATAGTAATGCATTCCTTTATGAAGGACACATCTTGAGTACCTCCAAAGCCAACATCGCACAAGGGGTTTGACCAAGATCCTCAATAATAGAGTAGTTTTGGGCAACTCTAGCAATTGGATTGTGGGTAGAGAGCTTGAGTAATCCCTTCAGAATATGAGGTAGTGGCTTTGGTTTTTCAATATGTAAAGTTTTCTTCGAAGGAGGAGGAGATTCTAGACCAGGAATATCTTGTGAAGAGTTATAATCTCGAGATCGAGTGGCTACATTAACTTTCGCATCGACCATATTGATACACAAATGGTCTCCATATTGCAACAAAAGGTTTTGACTCCCACCAGCCTCATTTTTGGTGTTTGAGGAGCTCGAGGCCATGTGTTGGTTATGTGGGAAAGGATTCATCAACACGGCAGGCGGTAGAGATAATAGCCTCGTAGCTTCCGCAAGTTTCGGGCATAAATGGGTAAGGTGATCGTCTGTACAAAGCTTACAGGGAAACTTCACCTTATGTCTTTCTCATTTTCCCTCTCCAACATTATTATTCATCTTCTCATTATTACCATTTTCCTTGGGTTTATTATTATTTTTCCCACCTGTTAAGCACTCAACACACCCTAAAAATCCTATGTCAATTTTTCGCTTTTTTGGGTACCACTTGATCTTTGCACTGTTTGAATTTGATTTCCTTCTGAGAAATGCTCTGTCTTCACTTGTTCTCTTGACTCTCATTAGATATTTAGGTTTTTGTAAATTTATGAAACCCCATGAATTAAAAAGTATTAACACTTAAATAAGGAATCAACAGCCAAAACACTTCATCCGACGTGCTCAATATTCGACATCGGGAGGAATTAAGAGGTAAAAAAGAATCACTTGGAAAACCTGAATCGCTGAGCACCGATATTTACCGGTATCAGCAAAATGAATTTTTGTTTCACGACAAGTATCACATACGGACATAATCGATAGCCGATCCTCTTCGGCATCGGTAAAAGGTGAATGGAGTAAACGTTAAAGAAGAAATAAACTATTGTCGATAGTTGATACTCACCGCACTCTCCGAAATCAAGGAAGACCAAATCACAACAAACATTCTGACCATGCCAAAGAGTTTTCCCCGATCATCGATTCCTGAAGCATTTTGGCATCGAGAGTTTTTTTAGGAAGCTTATCCGAAGAAAAACACGTGATAGGTTTATCCTCGATCGTCGACCCCCGATACCTTTTTGGCATTGACGAACCCAGGTTTATTTTAGAATGCACAACTTGAAGAAAGTCTCGACTCCGACTAATACACGCAAATTAAGTCACCGGTCTTTAGTGCCCCATGTCTTTCCAAGATTGGAGAACCGTACAACCCAGTTTTACCCCGAGTCATTCTTGTTCCCCTAACTCCAAGTCACACCTTTGAGTCATTTTTTCCATGTCAGGACCGTATGATGAAATCGATCGGCGTTAGAGGTTTTTCACAGAAGGATATCAACAAAAATGTCCATAGCACATTGTCGATCCCTGATCCACCCACTGAGAAAGAGACACGATGGGATGTTTTAGCGCTAGATATGATTAGATTTTGAGATTTTAAGGGGTTAATTAATACCAAATATCGCATTAGTTTCTACTTTGTGTGCGAATAAAAATAGTCGTTTGAAATTACCGATAGAACACATCACCCTCTATGTCACCACCATCAACCCATGCTGAATTCAAGTTGCAGAGATTTGGCAGGAGATTTGTTTGAATTTGAATTCCACTCATCACCCAAATTAAAAGGTTGATACGACACAATAAGTTCTTCCCAGGTTTAAATTTTCTTGAGCCATTGTAAATGAAACCATTATGTGTGCAAAGGTGTTTTGGAGTATCCGGAGAAGCGAGACGAGCAATTCGAAAGCTACAGAGATCCCGTGAGTATCAAATAACCAGGTTTAGCAAGCTTTACAGGTATGTACCAGTCTGTGGATTTTTCATGCTTTCACTTCATATATATATTTTATCCAGTGTTGCTATGTACGCAATATCTAAAGTATTTATTTTGATTACAGGAACAATGCCTCAAATAAATCCAACCACTTGGCGATCATCGAGGGCGCGGAAGCTAAAAGAACTAGAGGTAGGATAAGGATATTCTCTAGGGGCTGCAAAACAATTAGAATTTACTCCGAGGCCGGAACCAGTCATTAAGACGTCTACAAAGAAGGTTTTCACCCAACCTCCGACCTTCAAAGACACAGAGGCCAACATAGGGACCAAGGTGACATTCCCACATTGGGGATAACTCTTAAAAAATATTAGCTGGGAAGAATTCCTGGAATATATCCCTCACAGTGACCCAGATGTGAGAAAGCTCAACGACGAAGTTTTTTCGAACATCCGACGATCATACCTGCACATTGTAGCAAGAAGAACTCTGGTGCTCCCCTGCATAGAACTCCTGAAGTGTCTCATTGACCACACAGACACACAAAAATGTTTGATTAACGACGGAAATGGAAGGTGTGTCATAGTATTCCTTCCAATGGAGGTCCTGAAATATTACAAACTTCGAGACCTCGAGGAGCGGTTGAATACAAATTTCATTGTGAAATTCTATGAACACCATGACATAATCCGGATGATGGCCTCATGGTGGAGAGAATATAAGAAATGCACCAACTGGAGCACCGGATGGTACCAAAAGGCCAACTTAAGGGATTCGTATATCTACCTTATGGCTCTAATCTATCAGTTGTATGGGGAAAAGGACTGCTCCAAATTTTCAAAGGCATGGATGCCTATAGCTTACACAATGGCCATTTCCAGGAGTGGTTTAAATTGGGGAGCCATTATTTCCAAATATCTAAGCATCTACATACAATAGGCTCAGACGCCAAAGGAAGGAGAGACACCATCCTTCTACATGGATTCATACTTACTGGATGTCATGTGTGCTAGAAACATCTTTGCCGGCATGAACCTAAGCTGGCACGTCGCAGAACTCCCGGTACATGTATATTTCAACATCTTATGGGAGAACAGGTACAAGAAATCCTACTCCCACATTTGTGATGAATTCATCGCACGTATTTATTCATTCTTTTCAAGAAAGAATGACCGAGACTATTGGCCACGTCCAAAAAAATGATATCAAAGGTAGGCCACTGGTACCTGGACGAGCGAGACACATACATCAGGGTGTTCGGAGCCACTGGAGCATCACATATTCTACTAGCGCATGTCCCTGATCGACTTGTAGTGGGGGAGATATGCTACTAGACCATCCTGCAAGGCTACAACACCACCTTGATGAAGGATAAAAAAGGGCATTTATACCCTATGGATTCCATGTAGGCTTCTACTTGGTGAAGGACATCGCTCAAGCCAAGCAAGAGGGAATTATCCAATTGGATTTAAAATTCCAGACCAACTGATTCCGCAAGGATGAACCCAAGGGTCTGGTTTTGTAACACGCCTTGCAAGTGTCGTCCTGTTGGCCATACGCCCATGAAAAATTCGAAGATGAGGTCTTCACAGAAAATTCACAAGACTGGGAGGAGGTGGTGGAAAAGATGGCTGACGCCAAAATGAACAGGTTCAGATCCACAAGCCTAGATGAACAGATGAAAATATTAGAGCAATCGGCTCAAGGGGCCCTCAGAGCCAAGGAAGAAATGATAGCGGTTGAAGCAACATAAGTCCCCCTTGTAGCCCTGGTGCAAGATAGAGGTTTCCCTATGAATCAAGATGCACGAGATAGAGGGTTTCTCATGATAGAACAGTCACAACAGATAATTGATCAGTTGCAATATGACCTAGACCTCACAGGAATGATAGGGTCCCCTATCGATAACCCATATGGAATCCACACGGGCCCAAGCGGCCCTGAATTCATAGACATTGATGAAATTGCAAGGTTAGATGACCCTGAATTCACAACTCCATCGACCGAATCGCTGACAGGTGTTTTGACTCAGCTAGAGATAGTCAAAACATCAGGGAGATAAAGTGTGCCAAACCCCCTAAGTGAATTGATAAAAATCTATGATGATGATGAGAGCCCGGAGGTATCCCTTGTGACCCATGTACATATCGAAGAGGAAAAGGAGCTAGAGAAGATATCTTCCCTAATTCCCAAAGCTTCCATAGAATGAACAAGAAGTCGAGAGTGTCTTAGACACTGAGCTGCCCAATGCACCGGAGACCCAAGTAGACAGTCCGAAGGATGGGCCAGGGTCAGGTGAAAAAAAGGAAGAAGCCTCACAGTAGGAAATCTACGTCTCAATGGCCAAGGATCGAGTAAGTATCGATCCTACCCCTAATGCCTCAATTTCAATCAGTACTCAGCTCCCCAATGAGTGATAAACAAAAGTTGGGCCTTCAGAACACAGGGAGGAAGTTCAAGAACCCAGTCTTGAAAAAGTATATACCATCGGGAGTTTAGGGAATACACTCACCTGGGGAGATCAACAAATCCCCAAACCCATGGATGAAGTAGCTGACATACATGCCAGTGATTATAACCATAAAAGGAAAGTTGTTATCCAATGGACCACCAAGAAGAGGAGGATCACTTTATATCGCTCCATCCTCATCACTATGGAGGAAAATCTGATCAACATAGAGCATGCTAAGATGTTTGAACTTATCGATGTAGGGATGGAAATCACATATGCCACCTTGGACATAGCTAAAAGAGATGAAGAGGAGCTAGCCGCTGTCCTGAAGGAATTGGAACATTTGTGCTACTTGGAAAAATACTATCAGGACACCACACAAGTCGTGGTGTTCCTAAGGAGCGAATTCTAGGAGGCCTATAACAAATTTACAGATGAGTGGAACCTATTCATTGCAAGGATATCTGAGCTTTAGGAAGACACCCTCATGGCACTTGTGACGTGAAAAGATATGGAGAGGTGGTACGAGAAATCACAACAAGTCATGGAAAGGGTCAACTATATCAGTGCGGTTCAATAGGGCCGAGATACAGAAGAGCACGACATTTGGGTGTTAAAAGAAAGAAACCTTGATTGCATAAAGAAATTGGCTAAGTATTGGGAAAAAATGACTCTGGAACCTCATCGGGAAATACAAGAAAAATGGGCCAAGTGTGAGAAAAGTTGGATCAAGATCAACTAGTTAATGAAAGACATTGGCCTCCCTGAGTTTGGCACACCCAATGACTTTGTCGACTTGTGCTACATAGTCAAGAATCATGTCAAACAAGACTCATCATGGGCCGAGGAAATAGCTAAGGTGACAGATATGACATCAGTTCAGGTGTGACAGTTCATGGAGCACCCAATCAAATCTCAGGCTATGTTGCAACAGTTAAGTGCCAGAATAGTCAAGTATCAGGCACAAGTAGCAAAAATAAGAGAGATTCACTCGACACCAATGGAACAACATAGATTTCTCTATGCCAACACATGTGAGGATCTCTTCATCAAGTGGTCAGAGTACGAGAATATTCACCCACTTAAATGAGATCTTGAGACGACTCTCAAAAAGACTGATAGAAGAAAGTGCCATGCGGCGAGTTTGTTTTACTTAGTTTCACTTTAATAGTTATTTTTAGTTAATAGTATGTTATAAATAGGATGATCGACCTATTATAAAGGGTCGATGGTTGTTTCAAAGACCCTCATTTTTTGGTTTTGTTGAGAACTATTTCGGAGCTGCCTTTAATTGAGAAGTCCTTTTTGGGGCCAGAGACAAGTTTGTGTTTTTTCATCAAATGCATGTATGATTGATGTGGAAAAGAATTATTTCTCATTTTGTCTCATGAAGGGATGTTGTAATGATTAAGAGCTACTAAATTTGTTGATAAGTTATTTGATTCAATGTTTTACAATTCTTATCTTTAATGGTAAAAAATAAATCGTTGTGTTATTATGTGGTTGATGATTAGAGTTGAGTGAATTATTTTACTTGCCATCGTTTATCGCATGCATTTTTTCTTCTAATAAATTGTATCTCAGTTAGTAATTAGAATACCTGCACAATTAACCTATTAGTACTCGGCCTATGGTAGACTATCACTGTCTACATGCTAGAGTGAAAGGGTTATCCCAAGCTCAGTCTCTTCTCCAGTAGCTAAGTTTGTTCCCACTTTTCCACTTAGTTGGTTTACACCGGATTTATCTTATATTAGTCCCACCTAAGAGAAAACACAAAAAGAGAACGTCTGAACTAAAGGAGAAAGCCTTCACAAGAAAACGTAAAGCCCATCGATTATTTTGACTGGATCACAAGATCGAGAGAACCATTCCACTATTAAACGTGACAGATTCTAATTGGGCCTCGGTGGAAGATTTGGTTCCTGTTGTTGAGTTAAAGGGACTTAAGACCCCTCAACAAAATTGGCTCTAGAAGGAGGGCCTGGATAATGAATGGATGACTCTATTTTTTACAAAATCTCTCACACAACCTGTAGATTCAAAACAACCCACATGCATGGATAGTCATTCCCAAGACAACCCACACACACTGAGTACTCTTGAAATGAGTAACTCACCCCAGCCAGAGGAAGAACGCATGTTTCTTGATATACCTTATGCTATTCCTCACGAGAAATTGAATCAATTGAGAAGAATCACAAGAGCATACACCTGACAGATCGGTGTGCTACCCTTAGATCCATTACTTCCTCAAAGAAAACAAATAAGAAGACCAGTGGTCGAATCCCCAGACCAGGCTTTTGTTCACATAGTATAAGACCTAATAGATTTCTCCCTCACCGAAATTGAACATCCTCTTAATCTAATCCTTGAAACACCGGCTGGTAACTTCTCCGAGCCTGATGATTTTTAAGAAGAAGAAGGGTTTGACTCAGGATCTGAAGACATGGAAGATAACCATGACCATGATGAAGAAAGAGGAAACCCACCTCAGAATAATCAACCTTGGTTGGCCAAAGATTCTTTGGCCATCCCCAGATGGGTACATAACCTTCCCTGACACCCAGAGAAGTCACTTCCTAAATTTGACCCTGAAACCACAGGATTGCCTGAAGATCATATCAAGAAATTCATACTAGCTATCAGACTTATGAATGTCCAACATGAATATGTATTTTGCAGGATATTCCACTACACTTTCGAGAATTTAGCTTCCACTTGGTATTTTAACTTACCTTTAGGATCCATAACTAGTTGGACGAAGTTTCAAAAGGATTTTCTAGATAAATTTGCAGAAGAAACTTCTACAGGAGAGTTGATGAAAGAGTTGTTCGCCGCCAACATGAGTTCGAAGGAAAGGGTCAAAGACTTTAATCAAATATTTACAATCATATTAAACAAATTCCTGCTCGAGGCTAAACCTACTCAAGAGTTTCAAATCGAAGTATATGCTAATTCTCTCCCAGCTTCTATTTCCATGTTTGTGAAAAGCGCTGCCAAACCAATCTTAGCTGAGAATTTTGAAGACTCCAAAATGACAGAGTTCCAAATGAAGGTATGTAAAGAAGGCCAGGTATCATTAGTTAAGAAAGAAGTTCAACCTCCTCCCAGGAGAGGATTATTGCTTACTATACCCCCAGGGAAACAAACAGAACAAGCTCTTGAAAAGGGAAGTGGGGACATAGAGGACCTACAATGCATGGTAAAAAATCTATCAAACGAAATCATAGACATGAAGAGAAGTGCAAGAGAGGGAAACCAAGGCCAGAGGCCCTATAAGCCTTTATTTAAAATGAATCCACCATTCAAAGCAATTGAAACCCCCCAACCAACCTAAACATCGATTTGTGAAATGTAGCATTCGACTCTTTCTGCACTTATCACCAAGAGAATCAATCTGAAAGAGACTACCCTCAATGGGTGCATGCCATGAATTTGGTGGCCAATCAATTTCTAGATGAAGTCTCCCTGACCAAATGATCAAGCAACTCTAGTATGAATATTTTCGATCAGGAAGAAATTTCTCCACCAGAAGAAACAACCATGTTGATATGGGATCCTGACCTAGCTATGCCTTCCGATGACCTGTTTGAGGTTCAAGAACCACCCGCAGAAGTCTTGGCTGTGCAAACACAAAGTAGGGGTCAACCTGTCTCAAACGACCTTACTATGACCCAAATTTTGGGAGGGAGACCATCTCTCGATCACTCGAAAGAACCTTTTTCACCCTGAAGAAACCCTATAAACATCCATACACGAGAAACGCCCAAGTTGGATTACAACATGGTAGAAGATTTGAAGAAGTTGAGGGATAATATATCAGTTATGGACATATGTAGAATCCCTCAACAAAAATACTTTATGTTACAAGATTTGAAGTCAGTAGAAAATCCTACAAAAAGCACTGACCAAGGGGGAAGTCTAACTCCCACATACACAAGGAATAAACCAAATGTGAACACATGCTCTGAAGATAAGAAGGGAAAACGTTTTTTCCTACCATTCCTTTTAACGTTTGAAGTATTCAACAAAAAACCTCCATAATTGTTTGGTCGATTTAGGATCATATTCTAATGTTATGCCCTTGTCTATTTTCAAAAAATTAAACGACATTCTGTAATACAATTAGACTGAACCCAGGTGAAGGTCATGGGATAACTCAAATATGTGATGATTAGAATAACGACTCACCCTAAATTTGTGCAAGTAATTGACATTATCGTAGTAGATATCCCAGAAGCTTATGGATTGTTATTAAGCCAAGATTGGTCCAAGAAGTTAAACGAATACTTTAGTACAGACTAGGTGCACCTTTGGATACCATTAAAGGGAAACAAAAATATGATCAGGATCAATAGGGAAAGATATCTAAAACATATTGTCATTGACTTAGAAACCCTAAATGAACCCTCATCGATAGATTTCCCTGTGCTTGGAAATTATTCCTATGATTCCGACTTCGGGAAATTATCCTCTCTCTCATCTGATGTTCCCCTTACCCAAAACTCTGAAATGTGTTTTCAAGAGGAATTGCTGATGGCGGTAGAGAAAACCCTTTTCTGTCAAGAACCCGCATTAGAAATCATGGAACAAATAGGAGAAAAAGAGGAAAGTTACAAGAAAGAGGGAGTTGGTAGGTTCTGCCCACAAATTTGGACCTTATATTTTAATGGGTCTAAATTGCAAGAAGGTTCAGGAGCAGGGTGTATCCTCATTAATCCAAAGGGTAAATGACATTTCTTGTCCTGTAGACTAGAATTCGAATGCACAAATAACACCATGGAATATGAAGCTCTAGTACAAGTGCAAAACAAATCCATAGACTTAAACTTCAAAGAATTGAAGGTTTTAGGAGATTCTGAAATCATTGTCAGACAAGTAAAGAATACTATGCATTGCAACTCTCCTCACCTAAATAATTACCAATAGGAAGTGCATAGGTTAACAGATCATTTTGAGGCTTTCAATATTACAATGATCCCTAGAGAAAAAAAAATTCTTGTTGATTCTCTAGCCACCACTGCTTCAAGGCTATCACCTCTATAAGATTATGAAGCCTCCCGGTTCACTGTGGAATTTATCTACAAACCATCGGTTCCCAACAATATTTCTAATTGGAAGGTCTTTGAAGGAGATGAAAAGATCACAAATTTTTTGACGAACCAAGATAATTTCAAAGACTTGGCTATTGATGATGAAGTATTACAGGAAAAATCACCAGAAACTGACCCTCAGATGGGTCAACCATCTGACAAATCGAAGTCTCACATGATACCGAAGGGGATAGCCAATTTAGAAAACCTTTTTGACCTAAAGGAAATATTTAAGGGGTCAAAAAACGCAAAGACCGATAGTTCCTTTCCCATGCATGAAACTATCAATCTCAAAACCCTGGAAAGCCCAAAAAATGTAAACCTCAAAAATACAATATCTAAAGAGGAAAGGAAGGCCTATCTCAAACTTTTTAGACAATATCAATATGTCTTTGCGTGGTCCTATCGAGATCTGAAAAATTATGATACATGTATCACTCAACACACTATCCCTTTAAAACCTGAAGTAAAACCCTTCCAACAAAAGCTTTGAATGTATCACCCATCCCTGGAGCCCCTCATGTGTCAGGATTTAAAGAAATTGTTAGATGCCAAAATTATCTTCCAGGTGAGACACTCTGTCTGGGTAGCAAACTTGGTTCCTGTAAGGTAAAAGTTTAGGGAAATCCGCTTATGTGTGGATTTCATAAATCTCAACAGAGCTTCAGTAAAGGACAACTAACCAGTCCCACCAATGGAGTAGCTTCTGCAGACTGTGTTTGGCTCTGATATTTTCTCCTTACTGGATGGTTTCTCAGGTTACAACTAGGTTCTAGTTTCAGAAGAAGACCGCTTGAAAACTACGTTCCAAACCAAGTAGGGAACCTTCACTTACAAACGCATGCCCTTTGGGTTAATCAATGCAGGAGAAACCTTCCAAAGGGCCATGGACGTAGCATTTTGGGGAATAATGAACAAGTGTGTAGTAGTCTACTTGGACGACGTGACTGTGTATTCAAAGAACAGAGAAGATCACACCCAAAATTTAACCCAGATTTCCTAAAGGTGTAGGAAATACAATATATCCTTAAACCCTAAGAAAACCATTTTCAGTGTCAAGGAAGGTAAGTTGTTAAGACACATTATATCTCAAGCATGCATTCGCATAGATCTAGAAAGGATTAAGGCCATATCTTAGCTTCCATTACCTCACAAGAAAAGGTCTATGAAATCGTTCTTTGGGAAAATCAATTTTGTGAGGAAATTCACCCTAGATTTCACGGAAACTATCAAACCCTTACAAAAAATGATTTGTAAAGATGTTGAATTCAAGTGGGATGATGAAAAAAAGAAGGCATTCAACAATATTAAGACTTCAATATCTCAAGCCCCAGTGCTACGAAGTCTTGATTTCAATAAATATTTATTCCTCTATACTTTCGCCTCCGACCAATCGTTAGTCACAGTATTAACTTAGAAGGATGATGAAAACAATGAGGCCCCGATGTCATTCATGAGCACTAATCTCTAGGGGGATGAACTGAATTACCCTGCTATAGATAAGCAATCCTATGCAGTATACAAGGTAGTAAAACACTACAGATCTTACATCCTCAAGAACCACACCAAAGTAATCGTGCCTCACCCTACAATCCGATCCCTATTTACTCAATAGGAGATGGGGGGAAGAAGAGGAAACTTGATGGCAGTAGTCCAAGAATTTTATCTAGATATAAAACCCGCTAAACTAGTTAAAGGACAAGGGTTATGCAAACTGGAAGCTGAAGCTTAGGACCAAGAAAATGAAGACCCCGGATGAGAGAATGAAATGGAATTATGGTGTGGTGAAGCTTCATACACTTCCCCAGGGCAAGGGTCTTGGTATGAGAAATTGAATTATCTCCTGCACCATGGGACTTGCCTAGAGAATCAAAACCCTAGGGAAAGAAGATCTCTCAGGTTAAAATCCACAGAATATGGACTCATAAATTTGGTACTCTTCCAGGTTAACTATGATGGGGTACTTCTAAGATGTCTCAAACATGAAGACACAGACAAAGTTATGAAAGAGCTCCATGATGGTCCTACAGGTGGACATTTTGCAGGAAACACCACTACTCATAAAATACTGAGAGATGGATATTATTGGCCTACTCTGTTAAAGGATTCTCACACATACACTATAAATTGTAAAACTTGTCAAATAAGCATTGGGAGGGATAAGAGAGAATCTATCCCACTCCAACCAGTGATCGTTTCTAGGCCTTTTGAGCAATGGGGGTTAGATATCATCGGATAAATTACACCAAGTTCTTCAAAACAACATAAGTACATACTTATTGCCACCTATTATTTCATGAAATGGGTAGAGGCCATCCCTCTGACTCATGTAAACGAGAAGGTAGTAATCAAATTCATAGAACAACAACTGATCACAAGGTTCGGTGTCCCTTCTGTCCTTGTTTTTGATAATGCAACTTACTTTTTTTCCACCCTATTAACAGAGTTTTCTCTAGACAAAGGGATCATAATTAGATACTCTACGAATTATTATCCACAGGGAAATGAAGTTGCAGAATCAACTAATAAGAACCCAGTGAGGATATTAAAGAAAACAGTTTCAGAAAACCAAAGGAATTGGCATAATCTACTCCATAACTCTTTATGGGAAGATAGAGTTACACCCAAGGAAGCTATAGGGAATTCCTCATACTTTCTAGTATACGAACATGAAGCCATTCTCCCGAACGAGCTATATATTCCATCTCTTCAACTTGCTTAGGATTCCAGAGGGCAGCCCTCATCGAACCTACAAAAAAGAATTTACACCCTGCTCATGTTAGAAGAAGAAAAGGAGAAAGATAAATCAAATTTCATGGCCCACCAACAGATAGTTAAAATGTGGTTTGATAAGCATAAGGCTAAAGAGAATAATTTCGAGGTAGGAGATTTAGTCCTAAAATGGGACAGAGCAAATGAGCATAAAGGAAAACATTCTAAGTTTCATAACCTATGGCTCAGACCTTTCCAGGTGGATGAGAAGATTGGGTTAGGCACGTATCGACTACAGAATATGAGGGGGGAACCTAACACTCTCCTAGTGAATGGCCAAGCCCTAAAACAATATTTTCATTAAAAAAAAAAAAAAAACTTTTTTGTTTATTTTAGATGCGTCGATGTATGTTTTTACATTTATAAATTTTTTATTTTATCTTTGCGATTGCGCTTTTGATATTTTGAAATATTTTGTTTAGCAAGACAATGGTTGGCCTCAAATCATGCGACGTAGCGAACTATGTTCCTGATTCATTGCTCACATACAAACTCAAGAAACGTTGGGGAACCTGTGGTTGTTTCAAGGGATTCTCCATCTAGCCCGCGCAGATGAACAAATTTGGAGAAATGCGGAAGTGTCTACTTAGTGGTTTGGTGAAACCTTAAGGGAAAGACACTAAGCTGGAAATGCCTACATGCACCTCAGAGATAGATCTAGTGAGTTTCACCTTAACCATCTCATTTTCTGCAAATAACAGACGTCCTCCTCTCTCGCTGGCTCATGGCATTCTGCCAAAATAAAAGTCAACTATATCAAATGAGCACACAATAGGAGATGGTATGCAGATATCTCTGCCAGGGCTATGAATGCTCACTAGCAGTAGAGAAAGGTTTGTGACATTAGGGTGACTTCGCTGGGGCTATGGACGCTCGCTGGAAGTGGAGAAACACCATAGCAAATGAATAAGGGTGACTAAAATGCCTAGTGTTAGTGAATTCTTTACTAGACTCTTGTCAAAAGGGGGCATGAGTCAAGGTTACAGAAAAAGAAGGCAGAATAAAGGTTAAAAAACCCCACAGGCAGGCCCGGATGCATCAACCGGGGAAATTCCAAATGCAAGGGTAAAATAAGCTCTAATGAAAACCAGTTGAGTTCTTAATCAACTTTTGCATCAGCTAAGCTCGAGGAAGGAAAGAGTTTCTGCTTTCTCCCAGTAATTCGCCATTTGTTGAGCACTCAACACACCCTAAAAATCCTATGTCAATTTTTCACTTTTTTGGGTACCAGTTGATCTTTGCACTGTCTGAATTCGATTTCCTTTTGAGAAATGATTTGTCTTCACTTGTTCTCTTGACTCTCATTAGATATTCATGTTTGTGTAAATTTATGAAACCCCATGAATTAAAAAGGCTCACTGACCACACACACACACAAAAATGTTTGATTAACGATGAAAATGGCGGGTGTGTCGAAGTATTCCTTCCGGTGGAGGTCCAAAAATATTACAAACTTTGAGACCCCAAGGAGCCATTGAATACAGAATTCGTTGTGAAATTCTATGAGTGCCATGACACAAGCTAGTTGATGGCCTCATGGTGGAGACAATATAAGAAATACACCAACCAGAGCACCTATTGGTACTAGATGACCAACTTAAGGGAGTCGTACATCTACCTTATGGCTCTAATCTGATGGTTGTATGGGGAAAAGGATTTCCCTAGATTTTCGGAGGCATGGATGCCTATAGATTACACAGTGGCCATTTCCAGGAGTAGTTTCAACTAGGGAGCCATCATTTCCAAACAACTAAGTATCTCCATACAACAGGATCAGACGCCAAAGGAAGGAAAGACACCATCCTTCTACATGGCTTCATACTTACTGGAAGTCATGTGTGCCAGAAACATATTTTCTGGCATGAACCTGAGCCGGCACATTGCAAAAATCCTGGTCACGTATATTTCAACATCTTATGGGAGAACAGGTACAAGAAATCCTACTCCCTCATTTGCGATGAATTCATCGCACATATTTATTTCATTCTTTTCAAGAAAGAATGTTTGAGACTATCGGCCCCAGTGAAAAAGATGATATCAAAGGTAGGCCATTGGTACCTGGATGAGAGAGACACATACAACAGGGTTTTTGGGGCCACCATAGCACCACATATTCTACCAACACATGTCCTTGACCAGATTTTAGTGGGGGAGATGTGCTACCAGACCATCCTACAAGGCTACAATGCCACCTTGATCAAGGATAAAAAAATGGGCATTTATACCCTATGGATTCCATGTAGGCTTCTACCTAGTGAAGGACACCACTCAATCCAAGCAAGAGGGACTGAGCCAATTGGATTTCAGATTTCAGACCAGTTGATTCCGCAAGCACAACCCTAAGGGTATGGTTTTGAAACACGCCTCGCAAGTGTCGTCCTGATGGCCATACACCCATGATAAATTTGAAGATGAGGTCTCCACAGAAAACGCCCAAGACTGGGATGAGGTGGTGGAAAGGATGGCTGACCCGAAAATGACTAGGTTTAGAGCCATGAACCTGGATGAACATATGAAAATCTTAGAGCAATCATCTCAAGGGGACATCAAGGTCAAGGAATAAATGATAGCAGTTGAAGCAACATAAGTCCCCCTGGTAGCCCTGGTGGAAGATAAAGGTTTCCCTTTGACTCAGGATGTGCGGGATAGAGGGTTTCTCATGATAGAACAGGCTAAGGGGATAATTGATCAGCTGCAAGATGAACCATACCTCACAGGAATGACAAGGTCCCATGCCGATAACCCAGATGGAAGCCAGACGGGCCCAAGTGACCCTCAATTCATAGACATTGATGAAATTGTTGGGTTAGATGACCCTGGATTCACAACACCACTGACCAGATCACTGACAGGTGTTTTGACTCAACCATAGATAGTCAGAACATCAGGGAGAGAAAGTGCACCAAACCCCCTAAGTGAATTGATAAAAATCTATGATGATGATGAGAGCCCAGAGGTATCCCTTGTGAACCCTATACATATCGAAGAGGAAAAGGAGCCAAAGAAGACATCTTCCCCAATTCCTGAAGCTCAAATTCAGAGGCTTCCAAAGAATGAACAAGAAGTCAAGAGTGTCTTAGACACTGAGCTACCCAATGCACCAGAGACCCAAGAAGACAGTCTGAAGGACGAGCCAGGGTTGGGTGAATAAAAGGAAGAAGCTTCATAGTAGGAAATCAACATCTCAATAGCTGAGGATCAAGTAAGTATCGAGCCTACCCCCAATGCCTCAATTTAAATCGCTACTCAACTCCTCGATGAGTGACAAAAAAAAACTGGGCCTTCAGAACAAAGGGAGGAAGTTCAAGAACCCAGTATTGAATAAGCATATACCATCAGGAGTCTGGGGAATACACTCACCTGGGGAGATCAACAAATCCCCAAACCCATGGACGAAGTAGCCGACATACATGCCATCACTTATGACCAAAAAAGGAAATCTATCACCCAGAGGACCACCAAGAAGAGGAGGATCAGTTTAGATCGCTCCATCCTCATCACTACGGAGGAAAATTTGATCAACAGAGATCATGCTAAGACGTTCGAACTTATCGACGCAAGGATGGAAATCAAAGATGCCACCCTAGACAAAGGTAAAAGAGATGAAGAGGAGCTAGCCATTGCCCTGAAGAAATTGGAACATTTGCACCACTTGGCGAAATTCTATCAGGACACCACATAGGTCGCGATGTTCCTAAGGAGAAAATTTCAGGAGGCCTACAACAAATTTACAGATGAGTGGCACCTATTCACTACAAGGATAGCCGAGCTTCAGAAAGACACCCTCATGGAACTTGCGATGTGAAAATATATGGAGAGGTGGTACGAGAAATCACAAAAATCCGTGGAAAGGGTCAACTATATCAGTGCAGTCCAACACGGTCGAGATATAGAAGAGAACGATATTCAGGTGTTAAAAGAGAGCAGCCTTGATCACATAAATAAATTGACTAAGTATTGGGAAAAAATGACTCGGGAACCTCATTGGAAAATCCAAGAAAAATGGGCCAAGTGCAAGAAAATTTGGATCAATATCAACCAGGTAATGAAATACATCAGCCTCCCCGAGTTTGGCACACCCGACGACTTTGTCGACTTGCATGACATAGTCAAGACTCACACCGAACAAGACTCATCATGGGTCGAGAAAATAACTAAGGTGACAGATATGGTGTTAGGTCAGGTGCAATAGTTCATGGAGCACCCAATCAAAGCTCAGGCTATGTTGCAACAGTTAAGTGTCAGAATAATCAAGTATCAGGCACATGAAATAGAAATAAGAGAGATTCACTCAACACTAATGGAACATCATAGATTCTCGTATTCCAACACATAGAAGAAAGCGCCATGTGGCGAGTGGCGAGTTTGTTTTACTTTGTTTCAGTTTAATAGTTATTTTTAGTTAATAGTATGTTATAAATAGGAGGATGGACCTATTATAAAGGGTCAATAGTTGTTGCAAAAACCCTCATTTTTATGTTTTATTAAGAACTATTTTAGAGCTGCCTTTAATTGACAAGTCCTTTTTGGGACCAGAGACAAGTTTGTGTTTTTTCATCAAATGCATGTATGATTGATGTGGAGAAGAATTATTTCTTATTTCGTCTCATGAATGGATGTTGTAACGAGTAAGAGATACTAAATATGTTGATACATTATTTGATTCAATGTTTTATAGTTCTTATATTTAATGATGAAAAATAAATCATTGTGTTATTATGTGGTTGATGATTAGAGTTGAGTGAATTATTTTACTTGCCATCGTTTATCACATGCATGTTTTCTTCTAATAAATTGCATCTCAGTCAGCAATTGGAATACTTGCACAATTAACGTATTAGTACTAGGCCTATGGTAGACGATCACTGTCTGCATGCTAGAGTGAAATGATTATCCCAAGCTCAATCTCTTCTCCAGTAGTTAAGTTTGTTCCCACTTTGTCACTTAGTTGGTTTACACCGGCTTTATCTTATATCAATCCCACCTAAGAGAAAATAGAAAAAGAGAACATATGAACTGAAGGAGAAAGCCTTCAGAAGAAAACGTAAAGCCCATCGATTATTTTGGCCGGATCACAAGATCTGGAAAACCATTCCACTATTAAACGCGACAAAGTCTAATTGGGCCTCAGTGGTAGGTTTGGTTTATGCTGTTCAGTTAAAGGGACTTAGGACCCCTCAACACCACCCTTACGATTATTACGTCCTTTCTTATTATTCCCTCCTAGTTGTTGGTTACCATTTGGGCCAGTCAACAATTGCACATAATGTACATCCGTCGAATGAGTGGGATTGGAAGACACAGACGAAGTTGGCCCTCCTGCAGACTGGTTGAGAGACAACTCTTTCAAATGGATTTTCATCGAGTCTGCCTACTTTACATTGGTGGAGCCTACAATGCCATCGGCATGAGGTCCAAGAATTTGTCTAGGGTCATAAGTTGACTACGGTGTGTTTGGAAGAATGTGGTATAACATCCCAGACTGAGCATATATGAGATATAACTGTTGGGATTTAAAGATCACTTCTTCCTTAGTGGTAACCTTAGATGTAGCAACATCCTTTGAGATAAGAGGGTGCAAAGACTTGAGGAACCATTCTAAAAGAAAGGTTGGGGGTATGGAGTTCTTAATCAACCTCTTTCGTCTATGCCACTCCTAGATATGATCTGAGATATGAGTGGTGGTGTCTTGGCATAAAGTCGAAAATTTTTTTAGGCCAACATCGTAATGAATCGACAATTGGAAGTGGTTAAGGAAGACCAAAACCAGTCGATTAAAGGTCCCATATGCCCCCCTAGGTAGCTCGATATACCATTTCCCAGTGACCCCAATAAGGGTGCGTTGAAATAATCTTAATCGAATGGAATCATCATTAAGGGAATGTGAGGAGCACCATAGCTAAAATGTAGTAATGTGATCACTAGGATCCTCGCCATTCTTACCTTCGAACTTCAAGATGTATGAAGGAATCTTGGTGGGGATGGGGGGCCATGTAGGATCATGACTTACAGGGTCATTCATCAACTTAGACAAGTCTGTCAGATTAAGCGTGGCTAGAAAAGGGAGATGGGTCTACGACATCTAGCCCCAAGCTCCCTGGAAATATTGTGTTTGAGGAACTACAACTTATCCAGGGTTCTGGTAAGCACCATGGCCCTGTCTGGGATTATAAGGCCCTCCTCCAGGATGATTCATAAAAGGTTGGTTGGGCATCATTCTAGTAGGAATGTTCTGATGGGGGTTATAAAAATTTCCCCCAGACGGATAGGATCCGGGTTGGGGGTTGCCCAAAGCGTGAAACTGACCTCCTTCGGGTGTGAATACATAGTATATAGATGGATTCATCATGCCAAACATGTTGGTAGGAATTGACACCAAGGTGGTAGGGGTGTATGACAGAACTTGAGAAAAAGATTGTCTGCTAGGTTGGTTGTTCCACCCAGAAGCAAGAGGATTAGACCCAAGGTTAAAAGCAAGAATGCCTCCCATATTAGGATTCGTTTGAGGGATTTGAATGATAAAGGAGTAACAGGAGGTGTAGTTCCCCCAAGCCCAATGCTAGCATTAGGGCCAGAAACTGGGATGGCGTTCAAAAACTACGAAGTAAAGTTTGACATACCATAGGAAAAAGGAATAGAGGCCATAGGGATGGACTAAACATTATAGCCCGGTGAGTGACCAAGAGACCCAAAAGGGTTCGAGGCAAGAGATTGAGAATTCACTATAGGTCAAGCCATAGTAATGATAGGTGTCTCTGGCACTACAACCATTGTGGTTGCAGGAGTCGAAGGGGTGCCATTAACTATAATGGGTGTGGGATTCGAAGGGCTCCCAGTGTTCTAAATACTAGGTTCAGTACTCATCCTTGTAGAATCACAAGTCTGAATAGTGGATGTGTGTGTACCATGCCTAATAAATCTACACCTTTTAGAAGGAAAAGACTCGAAATCTGGTGGTAATTGTAACAAGCGATGGGACCGGTGGGGACGTTGGTCTGACTCCACAATGACTTAAGACTCTAAAGAAAAAAAAACAAATCTTAAGGCCAACTAGTAATCAAAGAGCACACCAAAATTCAAACGGCCAAAATGCACACAAACGAGGTAAAGTGGATGAAAGTGGCCTCCCTCCCTAAAGAAGGTATGTCTCACCCAAGAGGGGTCCGAGACTCCCTGCTAAATATCGGAGGTAACATAATCTGTTATAAGGGCCCTCGTGGGCTTAACAACCAGTCGGTCAGATCACCCTAGAGAGGTAATCCTCCATAAAGGCTGTGTGTTGTCCGACCCTTATCTAACCCAGGGTACCTGCAGAATAACCCCTGCAAGTAACCTATGTGAAACCTAATTCAAGCAACTATAAAACATTGTATAACGGATGCATAGGCGAGTAGTTGTAAGTCAGGTCCATTGTATGGGAAAGGTAGAATATCCCTAAACATTGAAAGTACCACCTCTCATGGAGGTAAAGGCACTAGCAAGATCCCAAGATATGAATAGATCCCCATAAATATCTCTGACGCTAAGAAAGTATTGGGGGGATATCCCTTCAACCAACCTCGCGTGACCTCATGATTAACTCTGGTATGAGTGGAGCCTCTTGATATTACCAATTATATTATGGATTTCTCCACTCCCTTTGTCAGACACATATGTTTATTTAATTGCCTTGGAGAAGTTTACTCGCAAAATCCTATTCCAAGGCACTAAATCCTAAGCTAGTTTGTGCACCCTAGAAAACAAAATCATGACTAATCAATTTTAAATTATAGCGTTAATTTTAGTGGCCGTGATTACTCAAAAAGGTATGGTAGTGAAACTCATGATATGACTCTACAAGAAAAGTAAATATGAAAATAATGCAAAGTATTAACTTCAAATCTTACTGAATGATATGCTTCTAAAAACCAATCTGCAATTCTGAAGTAAAAATGCAATCTTTCATTACTTGCACTAAGCTAATGAAAAGGACTCACAAGACCAAAATTCCAAGTAATGCAAAATGCCTAATATTTTTGTATTTTCAATATACTAAAAATGAAAATGCATGGACTGAAAAGCAACTTGATATATAAACTCTACTGTGTATATAAAGAGATAACTCAAGCAGGATACCAAGAAGCAAAACACCCAGCCCAAAAATTCAAACAAAGACAGGTTTCCTGTCATCCCACATGCACTTAACAAGCACTACAGAGACCCAAGAAGACTCAAAAAACATCAAATCCCACCCAGAAACCACCATTCCTAGAAAACAAGCAAGGAAAACTGATGTACGCCATTGTTTAGGAAAACAAAGAGTATGTATGCAACTTGCAGAAGGACAACCCACATATGTATGCGACTGTCAAGGAAAAAACTACGTATATGTTTCAAAAAACAAGGCCAGGCAAGGGAGAAGGCTGAAAAATTAGACCCAGAGTGAACAGAGGCTATCAAGCAATGATACAAAAAGGAACACGGTAGAAACAAGAGTAATCTAAGGAGAAAAGTACTCCAAACCCTAAGAAAGAAGATTCAATCCCCAGTGGAGTCGCCAATTATGTTACGACAAAAATCTCTCTATGGCTAGGGTAAACCACAACAGATGGAAATGACTGCAGAAATCAACTCTCTTCTCAAGTATGCTATGAAAACAAATATGCTAGCAAGACAATATAAAAGGCCTACCTCGTCCAAACGTTCGATGAAGTCCACTGTTGAGCACTTGACCCAAAGCAATATACCTGCAACTAGTCCTCAACAACCAAGCAAAGAAAGCATATGGTGATAATAAATGATGTTAGCACATTCAATAGCATAATTCATTAATAAACATGATAAATAATCCCATGGAATAATAATTCAAATATTTGCAAGATATCAATTGGACGGGAAAAAAGTATTTCTATTAATATATGATCAATAGAAGTGAAAATGTTACAGACTTCTGTGTTGGTGTGGTTTGGAACCGAGAAACTAAGTTCCTTCTAGCTAGGCCTCCACCACTTCAATCCTCCACCAAAGGCAAGCTCATAAAAGAGAACAATGAGGTTCTCAATCAATAAGGGGAGAGCTTGGGGGATGAACCCTGTGTTCAGACTTAAAGGACAAAGGGATGCAGACTCAATATGAAGTAAATAATTCCTCTAGAGTAACTTTGCTCTCAAAGTTGAATTCTTTCTCCTCTTTCCATAACTCAGAATTGGCCCATTTATAGCCTTCAAAATGGAACTGAAGGGCTGAGTCAGAATGTTTCCAGTATATGGAAGGCCAAGGATCATAGATTTCTTGTCGTTACATGGAAACTCGACATTAATTTTCATTTTCTGGCACAAATCCCGATGTATGTGGGTTGTAGTGGTGCAGCTTGCGTATATGCATGATGTATAGTAGGCAATATGTGTACATGTGGAAAAATATGTATTTATATCTTTGGAATTTACAAACAAGGATGATAAGTCTGCATAGGGAAATGGAAAAAGGCCTTTTGTGTAAGATTGCATAGGGTGAGGAAAATATTTCTATAACAGTAATGGTTGCAGTAAACCAGCTGGGTGTCTATGCTCATCCCTTACCCTTTGACATTCCAAACATTTGGCAATAAAATCAACAATCTCCCTCTTCATGCTTGACCAATAATATTGGCTTTTGACTACTGAAATTGTTTTTTGATAATATTGTGCAATAATTTATAAAATCTCATTCCTCAATTCAAAAGAGTTGGGTACATAAACTCTGTTTATGTACAGGAGGATTCCATTAATTCCAAATTCATAATCCTCAACCTTCTGCTGCATTTTACCTTGCTACAATTTTGTTACCAATTTCATGTATTTCAAATATGATTTTGGAGCCTCTACAAATCTATCTTTCAAATCTAGTTAGTGCATGCTAATGGTTGTAGCATGCAACTCATGCACTCTTCTCCTGAGTGCATCAACCACTTTGTTCTCTTGTCCTTTGATGTGCTTGATATCAAAGTCATATTCATAGAAGAATTCTAACCATTTTCTTTGCTTGGCATTTAGAGTTGGGTGATCAAACAAATACTCCAAACCATTATGGTTTGTCCTTAGCTCAAACCTCTTTCCCATGAGGTAGTTCCTCCACTTCTTCAAAGTGTGCACTATGGCTGCCAACTCCAAATCATGAGTGGCATAGATCCTTTCATGCTCCTTCAACTTCCTTGATTCATAACATACAACAAACCCATTTTGACTGAGGACTCTACCCATTCCTTCTTTGCATGCATCTGTTCATACAATGAATTCTTCATTTGAATATGCAATCCTTAGAATTGGAGCATTGGTTAAAAACTTCTTCAATTGCTGGAAGCTTCTTTCACATTCTTTTGTCCATTGAAATTTCTTCCCCTTCCTTTGCAAGGAAGTGATGGGGTGAGCTATTCTTTAAAACCCTGCAATGAACCTTCTGTAGTATCTAGCAAGACCCATGAAGGATATGAATTATGTCACATTATTAGGTGTTTTCCACCCTTTAGTGGCCTCTATCTTCTCAGGATCCACTGTTATCCCTTCTTTAGATATGATATGTCCCAAGTAGTGAATTATGTTTTGATAAAATGAGCACTTTCTCAATTTGGCATACAACTGATGCTCCCTTAGCACTTGCAACACCATCCTCAAATTATTCTCATGCTCTTCCTCTGACTTGGAATATACCAGGATTTCATCCAAAAAGACAATGAGAAACTTGCCTAAATATTCTCAGAACACACCATTCATTAAGCACATGAAAACAATTGGTGCATTTGACAACCCAAATGGAACCACTATGAACTCATAATGACCATACCTTGTCCTGAATGCAGTCTTGTTGATATATTCCTCTTTAATCCTTACCTGATGGTATCTTGGGCTGAGATCTATCTTTGAAAATATATTTGCATCTTTGAATTGATCAAAGAGATCATCAATATTTGGTAAGGGATACTTGTTCTTTATAGTCACTTTATTCAACTATCGTAAATCGAGGCACAATCTCAATGTCCCATCTTTCTTCTTCACGAACAAGACTGGGGCACACCAAGGTGACATGCTTGGGCGTATATACCCCTTCTTCAGAAGTTCTTCAAGATGCATTTGCAACTCCTTCAACTCTGGTGTACTCATTCTGTAAGGAGTCTTTGACACTGGAGCTTCTCCAGGAATTAAATTTATAGAGAAATCAATATATCTCTTTGGGGTTAGTCCTGGTACCTCCTTGAACACATCTTCAAAGTCTTTCAGGACCGCATGGTCCTCTAGATTTGGCACCTTATCCTTATATGCTTCCTCCATATGGGCTGCAAATATTTGACAACCTTTCCTGTAGCATTTCTTCAGTTGCATTGCTAAAATTTATCTGATAGCAACTGCCTTGGGAATTCCCTGCACTTTCCTTAGGCTCCCTTCCTCATACAAGCAAGTAAATTTGTTTTTATGACAGTCCAGGATATCATGATGTTGGACTAACCAATCCATCCCAATTAGACAGTCATAGGAAACTAAAGGAAAGATGTTCAAATCTTCTCTTGTGCTTAGTCCATTCATGTCCATAAGACATGACTTAACCATCTCATTAACTTTTCTTTTGGCTCTAGTAGCCAGATGCACCAACCAATATGTTCCATGCTCGTTTCTTGGAAAATGCAAACTTTCCACCATCTTAGGATCTATATAACTATGACTAGCTACTGAATCAATTAAAATAGTAATGGTTTGGTTGTTGGTCATACCTTCCACTTCAATCATATGTGATTGATACTCTTCTTTCTTGTTGTCCATGGTTGCATAGATCCTTGGTACATTTCTACCCATGTCCTCCACTGTTTCATCTCGCTGAACATTGTGAAAAACTCTCACTTTGTCACTTATGTGAGGACAATCTCTAAACATATGATCACCTTTACAACCCCAACATTGAATAGGTGTTTGCCTTCGCCTTTGACCACATGTCTCTATCGTTCTGGGTTCTCTAGAATTTGGTTATCCCTAGGGATTATTTATGAAGAATGGTGGCTTAATTCCCTTCTTCCTTTGATCCATATTGAATTTCTTCTTGTCTTCCCAAGATTTTTGGAAAGTTGGCCTTGCTTTTTGTTGATCATATAGGCACTTAGCTCGCCTTATGGTCTCCTCCAATGTTTTGGGATCATCATATTGTATTTTTTCACTGATGAATGGTGGAAAACCACTCAAATACCTCTGAATATTGATTGTCTCATCCTTGATGAAAGAGACATACTTCAGCAATTCTAAAAACCTTCTTTCATATTCATCTATTGTCATACTCCCAAGCTTGAGTTCAAAGAACTCTTTCACTTTCTTGTCATAGTATCTCTTAGTCAAGTATTTATTTTAGAAATACTTCTTGAATTCCCTCCAAGTAACATTTTTGTATTTAATGTGTTGCACCTACACAAGTTGATCCCACCACATGGATTCCTTTCCTTTGAGTTGATAGATGGAAATTATTCCTTCTGCATGAGAAGAATAATTATGCAATTGAAAATACTTTCTCATGCCCAGTAGCCATGTCTCTACATCTTTCATCCTTCTTGTGCTCCCCATCAAACGTAGGAGGTTTTATTTTGTTCATTTCTCCTCGTAGCTCGTCCACCCCAGACCTCTTATGCTTCCTAATAGGGGATGGACTTGAGTTATTGTGTGCTCTCTTATTGGAATGCATCAGGGAGTGTTGGTGATGTCTTCTATCACTTTTTGTTCTTCTGTGACTTCTTGATTTGATTGAGCCACTCTCCTTATACAATTTATTTTCTATTCTTTTCAGGATCTGCATCAAATTCATGTTGAATTCTCCTTGTTGCTCCCTAGATTTCATGAGCTTTTTGTTATCTTCCCGGTGAATTTGGACATCTTTCTGCAAATTTTTAATAATTTTCATCATGTCCACGTCTTTATCTATTTCTTCTCCATGTCCATTGGAGTTTGTCCCTTCAACTCCCAAATGGACATCCATTCCTCTAGAGTCATTTTCTGAACTATAAGCATCATGTGCCTCCTCCATTTATCTGCACTATGCGACAATTCAGTTCGGTTCTGACAATTGTTAATTCTGCAAAATATGCAGTCAACTAAATTTTTGTGAGGCTAATAGACTTCAAAAATTTTCCAGAATAAACCTATATGATTCAATAAAAGAAATATCATATTCCATTTTCAGCGGGTCTTAGTCGGTCAAGAACCCCTCAGACTTCTATCTCTAAGCCCCACTTTGTTCTGCAACAATTTTTTGGGCGTTATCCCCTTTTTCTTCAGCCCTTGGTTCACATGTGACTGTGGTTGTGACCTAGTGCTAATGATTTGGGAGCTTATACGGAGACTTGAAACTTTGGGCTCTGGGGCTTCAGAGGTTTCCCTTTTTCCATGCATCCCAAACATCACATAACAATGAACTGAAAAACATGGGAAGTGTTGGCATGTTTACAGGAAGAGTGTGTTTTTCATTGATGGAAAGAATAGAAGGTGAAGCAGAAGGAAGCGTAAGCTAAGCAGGAGGAATGGACAATATGCAGAGATCAAAGCTCAAAAGAGATAGCGCTTTGAACTTTCGAGAAGTGTAGCCGAGGTCCAAGAGAAGGACTCATAGGAGGAGAAAAGTTCAAGACCTTTGAACACTTAGAAAAACTTCTAAGCCAGAGAGATCATAAATCTTAGGAGGAAGAACGACAGTGGTCATTGGATCACCAATCTTGAATATCGATGATCGTTATATCAACACCCAATGACCAGAGGAAGCGCAAAGGAGAAGTACATATATGATCTGTTGGATCTGAGCACTGAGGACCAACAGTCGTTGGATCTAGAAATAAATGCATGAAGTTTAAGCCTTTGGATGAGCGTAGGAGAGCAGACTTGTCAAAGTATCGAAGTCCTGAAGTAAGGAAGGACCGTCCATCGTCAAGACTAACAGGTGGCACATGATCCTCAACTCCGGAGAAAATCACTTCGAGTATTTTTTAGTTTGAGACTCGAAAAACCTGAAGTTCGAAGAGTCGAAGAGTCAGAGCAAACGACATCCGTCAGATCAGTTTGAAGTAGAAGGACATGATAAGATATAAAAGAAGCATCGTAGAAAGATTGAGTCGTCGATCTGAGAACATGATCGACAAACAACGTTTAGTTCAGGTCTAAAAGTTGCGAAGAGGTTATTGTTTGGGGATTCTCACTTCAGAAGAATTGGCGACTTGAAAAGTTGATATACCCGAAGTCCCGAAGTGAATGAGGATCCACGTTAGCAAGACTACATCAGCAAGGACATGTGGTGCAATTAGACAATTAAAAGTGTCAATTTGATTCAACACTTTAGGTACGTGCAAATCACAAATCCGAGTGACACGTGGTAGCCACTAGGCTCATGACACATCATCAAGTGACATCACTCTGGGAGCCTTACTTCGGGAGTTTTACCACCAGCAGAGTCTCGAAGTCCCAAAGTCCCGAATGCCAAAGTCCCAAAGTGGATAAGAGTCGTTCGATCTGAAGATCACTTCAGATGCATTCTCAACCATTGATATAGTACAGTGGAAGGACAATGTAAGTGAAAGTGTTAACTGACAACAAGCGGTTTCCACCACCTATGACGTATTCAGCAGGTGACCACTCTAGAGGAGAATGAAGTAGCGATCAGATTAAAGTTTCGAAGTGTCGAAATCACTTATGATCGTTGATCGTGCAGAAGGGTACGTGTCAACGGATCATGAACTCCAGGCAAAACTACTATGGGAAAACACAAAGGAGAAATTTTTGAGATTTCTGAAGGCCGAAGTCCCAGAGTGGAGGATAGTCGTTGGATTAAAGATGACACATATCAGTGGATTGTCAGCTCTGGGAAAAAGCAAAGGAAGGATGAAGCAAAGTTGAGAGTTGAGATTGTCAAACCTCGAATACCCGAAGGGATTGTGACCGTCGATCCAAAAGGGACACGCATCATTGGATCATGGACTTCAGGAGCAAGTGGAGTTTGAGAATAGAAACTCTCGAAGCCTGAAAGGAGAAATCTATCTCGTCCATTGGTTTGGAGGGCCACATGTCACCTGATCATTGAGACTAAGTATCGCACGTGGACAGAGGAAAGAAGGCAGGAAAGGAAGATAGATTAGAGTTGTTGATTGAAGGAGCACCATCAATATCGTGAGATCGATGGTCCTGTCGCATTACGGGGCTAGAACATGCTCAGGCCTTAATTTTTCATGAGTGGACCACATTCAAAACCATGATTTTGGAGAAAGGACTCATGGAGGCTTGTAGTGAGTTGTGGGGTGAAACGCGGGTTTCCCTCAAACCACCTATGGACGTGCCGACAATCGCGTGGTCACGTGAAGTTCATAGACCAAGGTCATATCATGAAAAGCAACTAGCGCTCACTAAACAGAGCTTGGGAAGCGCCTTTAGAATAGGCATATGGTCACTGCCAGAGGTCACATGAAGAAAGGGGCTTAGAAGCCAAATAAGTCATAATTGACTAGTTGTAACTGTCATAATGGAGTGATTGTATCGACCAGAGAACTCGAGGAGCTATAGGGTGATCACCAAAGGAGATGAAGAGTCTCAAGGTAACTGCCAGTGGAATGAAGACTGATCATAGAGACAATTGACAGATGGAAAAATGTCAATGTCTGTAACTGCAACATAGAGGATAATATCAACTATGACAAAGAAGACGAAGTGTCACACTACCCAAGAAGGCAAGGAATCTCAAGATAAGCCATTGATGACGAATAGACTCAGTAGAACTGCCAAAAAATACAATGAGTTGCATGGATTTTCTGGAAGAGGTCTAGGCATGATAAATATATGCAGAATAGAGAAGATATACTATATGTTTTTTGCTCTTGAGAGTGATTCATGTGGGTAGAAGCATGTTGTGTGTAAGAGATGAAACACACAGAAGAGGTGTAGTGCATAGAATGGAAATAAGACACAAAGCATAAAGTTCAGAAGATGCAAGGGACAAAAATGCATATCTAAGAGAGGAACAGAAATCTGAGGTGCGCATAAGAGACAGAGAAGAAGATCAGAAAGCTAAAGAAGATGCGAGCAGGAAGACACTAATGCAGGCAGAGTGGAGCAGTGTAGAAGAACAATGATGAGACTGGTAATCCATTGATAAATACTGTATCACTGTGATAAATTTATGATAAGCAAATATTTATATTTAAGGGTGGTAGGGAGGTGCTAGGGAGGACTGTTGTTCTCAGAGTTTCAAGTGGGTGCTTGAACACGGGGAGTTGTAGCTTCCATCTGGTTATAGCTACAAAAACTAGGGTGGCAGGGTGGTGCAAGGGAGAACTATTGTTCTCTGTTATACAGGTTGGTGCCTGTGTAACTGGAAGTTGGTGCTTCCATCCAGTTGGTGCTTCCTTCTAGTGGGTGATAGAGAAACTAGGGACTTGGTGCTTCCTTCTAGTGGGTGCTAGAGAAACCAGAGAGTTGTTGCTCTCAACAAGTTGTTGCTTGTAAAACAGAGGTGGTAGCCTCAAAGGGAGTTGGTGCTCCTAAGAATGATAATGTACAGAAATTAAAGATTACTTATCATATCAAGAAGAAGAGGTTTTTCCCTTTATGGGTTTCCTCAGGAAATATCCGCCTCTGTATATTTCATGTATGTGATTGATGTTGAATATTCTATTGCTTACTTCCCTGGATTATTGTGATCATCATTGAGTGTTCTGTAAAGAGTTTAAAATGGGCATACTTGTTTAAGAACGGTAACAACTAATTCACCCCCCCTCTCAGTTGTCCAACAATTGGTATCAGAGCCAGGTTCCTTTTATTTACAGGTAGACCAATAAGCTTAAACATGACAAGTCATGAAGAAACTTCAACATATTATAACCCTATAATTTATAGGATCAACTGTTGATTGCAATTTTGTTCCTTTAGTGTTTTCGACTTGCAGATATTGTTGCATTCTAAAAACGAAAAGAAAAGAGAAAAGAGAAAAGAAAATAAAAGAAAAGAGGGCATAAAATAAAAAGGATAAAGCCCCATGAATTGATAATGACTTGACCCATACAATGTAAACATGGACAAGTCTTTTGAATTTAAGTATTTAGGATTAGTGAATAATCTTGGATATACTGTCTAATCATAGCCAAGTAATTTAGATTATCTAGTGAATAAATTTGATGAAACAGTCTAATCTTGGTTAAATAACCCCAGGGTAGAGTATTTTCTTAGCCCAACAGTTTAAACTGGGCTAAAGGTGCAAAGGAGTAGGTTAGGACATAGGTTAGTTAACTTCCTTTCAATAAAATATGTAAGATGAT
>JASDQU010241556.1:71243-82626 GCA_032191745.1 Picea mariana
ACTTTAACGATTGGGGGGGGGGGGGTCCAGAATGAACTAAAGTTCAGGTGGGCCCCATCCCAATGCAGCATCACCTCATTGCATCCTAACTCCCCCTCTCCAAGCATTTACCGCCTACCATTTTTACAACTCACCACCACCATCCTGAGGTATCACATCCCACAACCACCCTCTGCAAGTTCCATGTCACAACCCCGTCAGCACGTCCCATCCATCTAACCATTACAGGTCATATCTTTCCGTTCACCTCTCAATCACCAGTCTACACGTCGACTAGAGACACACATCAGACGTCTTTCATCCTACCCTCTCACGTTCTAAACGACCCGTTGGCCATTTATGACTGGACACATACCTGTTGTTCATCTGACCTGTCCTTTTTCACCCAATGGATACCCGTTCACTCAAATTCAACCCTGTTTCGGTCAGTTCCCATTCCATTCACACTCCCTACATATCAGAGACTCATTTTCCTCCACCTCTGCAACACCTCATCCAACCAGAGTTTTTCGCCTACTAGCGTGTGTTCAGTGTGTAGGTATCGGTGGAAATCAATGGTGCCCAAAAGAAAAAAGTCAAATGTGGAGTAAAATCCTTTTCTCCCACCTTCGGTCGATCTCGACCGGATCCCGTTAGTAGACAAAGACTACTTGATTTCAGAAACCAGGTTCGATTTTGATTTTATCGAGCCACAGTCATGGTTTAAAGACACCTTCATCAATCAGAGTGATGAAATTAGGCTCTGGCGGTCAAATTTCCCCCTGTATCTTTTTCCACAGATATATCATTTCCCCAAATTTTCTCTCAAATTCCAAGTGCACTACCTCCCTGATCAGAGAACCATAGTGTCTTCGACCGGAGAAAACTTTTTCCTAATTACACCTGAGGCCATCGATCAAATGATGCAGGTGCCTAGAGCCAAACCCCGTTCTCCCCTTACACTTGAAATTCTGACAGAAATGTATCAGAACTTATCATTTCCCCAAAGAGAAAAAATCTTTGATCTTTTCCTCCCTCAAGACGCCCAATTCCCTAAAAATAATCCTCCCTACCATTCTTCCATATTTTCCAAAAGGGGAAACTAGATTATCTCCACACTGTGTTTCTTGCTCGGTTACTTCTCAGATGAATGGGTGGATGAACCTATCTTAGGTTTCCTGTCCATTTTCTCTACTGAAGAGAAAGTCGCCACCCATTTCGACTACAGTGCTTTCTTGGTCGAGAGCCTAGACGACCAACTGGAAAATTTCCCTACAGAAGGCATGTTTCGGTATTCTTCAATACTGGCCTACATGTTCATGTTCTATCAAGAAGACAAATTTTCCTTTCACATGAAGAAGATGGACAAGGAAGGAAAACCTCAAGCAATCACTTTATGGATGTTGCTGCTCAGGAGAAGCTCCACTAAGTTCACTTTTAAACAATTCATTGAGTTGTTTTATCACCTAGTTGTAGGCATGCTTAGTGGAAGACTTGAGTCGAGGATAAACGAGGAGATCCAAATAGTTCTTCACCTTTTGGATCTCGCAAAGACTGGGGACTGGCTTCTATAACAAAATCACACATAAATCAGAATGTATGGGTGTGAACTAGCTCCATAAAAGTTGCCTAAGTATGTGCCTGTTTGAATATTCACACTAGATTATATTCATCAGATGATAAAATCAGATGACATCCATTTTGTGTCTCTGAAGAAAAAAAAAATAGATGAGGATAAAAGGGCAAATAGGACCATTTATCTGCAAAAGTCGAGCTGTTGGGGAAGAGGCAGATAAAATTATTGAAGGAAATGATATTCAACACCAGTTTTATTTGGTGATATGACCCCAGTGGGATCATTGTAGAGATGAGATCCAAGAACAAAATTTCACCTTATGCCCACACCCACAAACCAGAAATTGAAAAGTATGTGAACCAAACAGAGGGGAAGCAAACACTTTGGTAGATACAGAGCCACATGAATCTCCTTCAGTCTCTTTTTCACTGACTACCACTCCACAGGTACCCAAGGAAAAAAGGCCAAGAAAGGATGATTCACCTTCAATCACTGAGGTATCAGCAGAAGATTTTCAGGTATACAACAAGAAACCCAAAACCACTCATGCTACTCACATGTCTGGTGAGGAAGAGCCCTACTCTGCCACAATGATTGAAATAATACAACAGGTGGTGTCAACTTCTTCTTCAAAGAAGTAGACAGAGATAGCTGTGAACACCCAAAATCCACAACAATATGTACCTCTAATCATTTTTGAAAAATATGAAATGATTAAAAAGAAGAACCAGACGCTGACCAACAACACCTACTCTCAGTTTTAGAAGAAAACTTCCACGGCACAACATTGATTGTTGTCATCCTTTGACACAAGGAAAGGAAGAATGCATCTATCATTTCTGCAAGCACAGGTGTCTCAACCCAAAGAGATCACTTATTACAAGAGGTCAACTATCGTTTTTGACACCAAACAAGTTCATCCAACTGACCAGATGGACTTGCACAGACAGAATGGAGAAATGGTTTTCTCCAGATTGGCACATTCTTCCTCTATAGCAGCAAAGTTATAGGTGTCTTTAAGCAATGTTCAGACCCAATTGAAGTTGGAAAAGATATCCTCTTTTGCAAAGGATAACATAATAAAATCCTTAGAGGAGTTGGTGCTCAAGATTGGGTATGATCCCTCGAATGTAAAAGAAACACAGGAAATGTTGAAGAAAAAGAATGCTGACATTGCATCTTTGAGAAAACAATTGAAATTGCCACCAATAGAGGATTCACAAGCTAAATAAATAGCTGAGGTAGAAAACGAGAAAGAAGAATTGTTGAAACTTATCATGCAGTAGAACGCACAACTCAGGGAAATGAAGGTAGAGTTGGAAAAGTTACTGAAAGAGAAGGAACAATCGACCTCGATGGAAGTCATTCCATTGAGTGCAGTTCTTATCGTAGAAGTCAGTACAACAATTGTGCCAACAACCACTACAACATAAATTCCATCAGCAGCTCCATTGATAGCACTGGAAAAAACTGTGGAGCTAGTGAAGTCCATCGAGGAAATGACTTTGCAGGGAACAACGATCAATAGGCTGAAAATGGAGATTGAAAGCCTACGGGAACTCAAGTCCTCTTTCCAAACAAGATACAATATTGAGAGACAAGTATCATAGAAACTCAAGAAGGAAATACAACAGCTCCATAAACAACCGGTGGCAGGAAAGACATTAGCTGAGGCTAAGGAAAATATCTGGACAGATATATCAAAATCCATAAATGAAATTTAGCCCATGGTGCAAATCATGTTCGAGCAACATGATCTGGTGTTAAAGAGTAGGTAGGCCATTGTCAGAATAAGAACAGAGCTGGGTGAGATTCCCTCGACAGCCAACGAGATCATCAAGTTTTTGAATTCAAAAACCAAGGAAGAGCTTGAGGACCTAAAATTTGAAGACAGGATATAAACTATCCTTGAATTCAAAAGAGTGTTGACTAAAAAGGGATTAATGTTGCAGTTGGAGGAAAAGGATCAGAACATGGACATTGGAGTTCAGAGATTTTTTAGCAAGATTGAAGACCTACAAAAAAAGGGTCTTCCTGATCTATGTGTCCTAAATGATAAATTAATGATTTTGTCCAATTACAAGCAAAAGATCGCCACCATGGCCAAAGATATTTCCAAGTTTTCAGGGATACAGGGTAGCATCACGGGCAAAGCATTCTTGGAGACTCTGCAACATGACCTCAACATACAACACGAAATCAAGTACATCTTCCTCATCAAGCTGACTTTTGATAAATACACCGAGATGGACGAAGTCTACCATCAACTATTGAAAGTTACCATCCCAAGCACACAAAGATGAGATGAGCTGTGGGAATTGATTGAGTAAAGGTAAAGCCTCATACAACTCAATGTCCAACATAGTTAAAGTAATTCAAATGACTCACCAATGGTCTTCCCCGAAATCAACATGAGAGATTCGACACATCATCATCAATTATTACATTTCTGCATCTTGTTAGCTAGTTAGTTAGACTCAGACTCTATCATGTCCTAATCATTAATGACAGGGTCGTTTGTAACTTTTATTATAAATATTTCCAACTTAGAAGCATTGAGGGTTGTTGATCTTTACACCCAAGAAAGCTCTAATTGCTGTAATGTTTATCAAGAGGTTATTTCAGTAATACAAAGAGAAGTTTCACAGGATTCCTGTGTGTTAATTGTTGGTGAAGTTTCCTCTATCTATGTAAAAGTTTTTCCTTCTTAGTTATCATATTGTCTTTCTAAATCTAATATTTAAAAGAAGTTATAGTTGTAGAATTTGCCATTGTGTACTCTATTCTTAATCTTTTATAGATTTAAATGTTTTTTCTTCTGATGTTATAACAAAGAAATTCTTAAATGTTTTTTTGTTTTAACAGATATCTCACCTTTTTCAGAAATACACCATTTTATTCCTAAAGAATCTTGCATTAGCACTATCTCGCCCTGTAAAACGAATCTTATAAAAGATGTCTTTAACCTATATCTTTTTAAAATAGACCCCATAGCCCAATGGAAGTGTAAGTAATATTCAACCATTTCATTTAAAAACAATGCAAACAACTCGGTTATATTCTTTCTAACTAGCCTAAAATCTTGAAAATCCAAACAAATCTAAAACTCACAGAGAGATCCCTCTCTGAAACTGGTAGGGCTAGCTCCCAGTTTCGAAGCGGTTGGTTAAGGTTACCTCTGATAAATTTCTTCTTACCTCACAACAACCTCTGGGAATTTACAAAGTGATAACATAAATGGCGACCATACTGGGGAAGAACTGAACAAACTTTCCACCCCTTGTTTTATTTCCCCTAGAACAAAGATGACTTTATTTATGGAAGAAACACAAACCCTAAATTTTATCTGGAAATAATGTTCAGAGGTTGTTAAAGTTTGTATATAAATAGTTAAAATCTCCAAAGGAAGAATAAAATCAACAGTTTTGGCTCCCAAAAGAATTTCTACCAGATCTCATCTTGACCCAGAACCTGCAATAGTAATAGATTACCCCGAAAGACTACTCAGGAAGAAAAATACTGCAAAAATTTTGAGGAGTAACATCCCATTTCCAAGGTCTTTTTCCATCCCAGAAAAGTTAGTTGTTCTTCCAGACCTTGAGCCTGAAATATCCTTTCGAGCAAGTCTTTTCAGGACAAAATCCGACATTTTTGTCAGTAAAATGGCCTTAGACCAAACCATTTTTCAGCCCAGGACCCCTGAGATACTTTCTCCTAGAGCTGAAGTTGATCAACGTTTGCACCCCGAGACTGATAAGCTCAAAGACCTAGTCGCAAATCTTGGTCAAGCCTTAAACAAACTCCATCTTCAGCAGTCTGTCAAACTTCCTGATTTAACTATTTTTGCAGTTTCTGCTAAAAATAAACTAGGTCATTCCATTCCTCCAAGCCCTTCGTCTTCTATATCTTCAAGCATTACCTCTCTTGTCACACAAGTTTTTGTTCAACCTCCCCCACCAATCATGGCAGAAAGATATGCTCCATTGGTATTGGTTTCTCCTTTACATGACATGCCCCAAGATTATCAAACTAGACTCCCACAGTTTGATAGTACTGGTCCCTTGAATGCACAACAACATGTTGACAAAATGAGCGATTACTTTGACTTGTAGGAAGTAGACGAAGTTGATGTGCATATGAGATTATTTGCATAAAAACTAACTGGAGAAGTGAAAAAGTGGTTCAAAACTTTACGTGCTGCTACCCTTACTAATATTGCTGGCTTTCATCGGAATTTCCTTGACCGGTGGGAGGTAAAGAAAAATCCTCTCCAAATTCTTCCAGAGTATGAGAACATCAGAAGGAACCAAGGAGAGGCAGTGAAGGATTACTACACTCATTTCAACAATCTATACAATGATATCCCGACTGAAATCAAACCACCACAAGGTTTGGAATTAACAAAGTTCCTTGATGGTTTTGACGCCGACATGTCATATCAATTAAGGGAAAGAAACAAAACAACTCTGGAAGACATGCAAAGAAGTGCCTTCAGTGTAGAAGCAAATCTTTTGGCCAGAAGGGCCAGTCAGAGAACAGAAAAGAGGGTCACCATCAAAGAAGAACCTTCTACTTCCTTATCAGATGCCAAATTAGATTCTATCGCCAGAGCTATGGATAAAATGATGGAGAGACTCACCATAGATGATAGGAACCCACCTAGGGAGAACCAAGTTGCCCCTCAAATCAGAAACCCTAACTTTCGAAGAAATCCACCTCAGATTAGACAGAGAGATCCTAGAGATCAACAGGAACAAAGGGGACCTGATCAGCAGATTAGACCACCTCTCCAAGAAAACTATGTTGATGACAGGGAGGAAGCAATTGAGGATTTTTATGATACTCATATAAATCTAATGGGTGATCATGATCACAATCATGAATCTATTTTCCTCACCCAGGAAGAACATGAAATCTTTCTCCTTTCACAAACATAGATAAATGAGGAAGCTGAGAAAACAGAACAACAATCCTTTGAGAACGCTATAATGGAGGTTAATAGGCAGTATAAATTGAGGAGTAATACGACTAACGAGAATTCTCCAAGAAGGTTGCTGAAACCAAGACAACCTCAGAAAACCTTCCCAAGAAATCCCCTGGGCAGAATGTCGTTGAATCTCTTGCGCAAAAAAGTCCAGAAATTCTTAAGAGAACAAGTTGGACAGAAGTTTCATCAACCATTCAAATAGGTGCACCTGTCCACAGAGTTTCTATCGATAAATCAGAAGTACAGAGTTTAAACAAAACCACTGCTCCTTTTAGCCTTGAAGGGGAACTAGAAAAATTGAAGATTCCCATTCCCCTCTCCAAGCTGATGAACAAGAACGCTTACAAGTCTTAGGTGATAAAATATTTAAGCACTGAACCTGATATAGGTACCAAATCCTTGAATGTTGGATCTATACACCACTCTAACATAGTAAACCTTGACAATGATCGACTTGAGATCCTGTTTGGTCCTAAAGTTGACGGTCAAACTGATAATGGCATCATGGCCCCTTTTTACATCAGCCTAAATATCTATGATCTGATATTACACAACACTATGCTGGATTCGGGTGCCTCTCACAACCTAATTCCCAAATCCATGATGGAAAAGTTGGGACTCAAAGTCACCAGACCCTACAAAGATTTGCATTCTTTCGATTCCAGCAAGGTCAAATGTATAGGCTTGATTAAATACTTATGCATCACCTTGGCTCAAATCCCGGCGGAAAGTTTGGTGATGGACATCGTCGTGGAAGATATTCCCCCCAAGTATGGTATGTTGCTATCAAGGTCTTGGGGAGCTAAATTGAGAGGAACCCTGCAACTAGATATGTCCTACACCACCATTCTGGTTTTCGGTCAACATAGAAGACTTTACAGGGAAACACTGATGAAGTATATGGTCAGTAATCAGGAAAAGCCACACAATTACCCACTATATTCTGCACACTTTGACCTAGATTCTTTTATTCCATATAACGACGGTGATCTTGAAGAACAAATCACACAATTGGAGGATGATGCACCTGATCCAGAGGATGATAAAGCAGTTGTCGAAGTAAGAAACCCCATGATTGAAGAAAATGAGGAATTGCCAGCAAACTTCTGGAGCATGGACTTTGATGGTGTTGTGAGTAAAGAATGAGTTGGAGCCAGAGTGTGGATGCATAACCATAGATCAAAGTACTCCGAGAATCATTCCTATAAACTGAACTTCCAATGTACTAACAACATAGTTGAGTACGAGGCTTTAATGCTCGGCCTGAAATTATTGAAGAAAGTTGGTGCTAAGCAGATAATGGTAAGGGGTGATTTTGAATTGATTATCAAGCAAATCAAAGGTGAGTATGCAACAAAACATCCCAGACTTAGAGCCTATAGGAATGTTGTTTTAGATGCTCTTCAACGCTTTATTGAGATTGACTTGCAGGTGATGCCTAGGGGACAAAATATACTTGCAGACGGATTGGCTACGTCAGCAGCTACCTGTAAAATCCCTTTTCGTCCCACTCGCAAGTACACAATGGAGGTGAAGTGCAGACCCACCATTCCTGACAACATCAGATATTGGTAGGTATTTGGAAATGACGATCAAATTGAATATTTTCTGCAATGTAAAAATGATTTCGAATGTACAAACATAGATTTAGAAAATGGTGACGAATTTGTAAATAAATATGTTTTTGAGAATGGCAGTGTAAATACAATAGATGTTGAAGAATTCAATGAAAATGATGTAGATTCTGATATCCTGCAGTTGAAAAATAATGTTTTACCTAGAGGTTTAGTTTCGTTGGAAGACTTGTTTGATTTTAACGATGTGGCAAAAAAACCAAAAGTTGAAGCTAGCGGTAAAGAGGTTGAAGATTGCAACATAGGAACAGAAGAAAACCCCAAAATGATAAAACTGTCTAAATCCCTTCCACCAGAGAAAAAAAGAAAACACATTGAAATTTTTAAGGAATACATAGATGTTTTTGCCTGGGGCTATGAGGACTTAAAATCCTATGACACAAGTATCATACAACACCAGATTCCCATAAAAGAAGAACACAAACCTTTCAGATAGAAACTTAGGAGAATTAATCCCAAGTTGCTTCCCCTGATAGAGAAGGAAGTCAAAAAGATGTATGATGCCAAGATTATAGTCCCCTTGAGATTTTCCAAATGGGTTTCTAATCTAGTTCCGACCAGGAAAAAAAATGGCGAGATCAGACTCTGCATAGATTTCAGAAATCTGAACAAAGTCTCCCTCAAAGACAATTACCCTTTACCCAAAATGGACCATATTTTGCAAAAGGTGGTCGAATCCAGTAGGATCTCCTTACTAGATGTTTTCTTTGGTTACAACCAAGTTCTAGTCCATCCAGAAGATCAAGAGAAGACAACTTTTACCACACCTTGGGGAACCTTCATGTATGTGAAGATGCCTTTTGGTATGATGAACGTTGGGGCTACTTTCCAAAGAGCAATGGATATTGCCTTTGTGGATGAGACTGGGAGATTTATAGTCATTTATCTGGATGATGTAACTGTTTACTCCAAATCCGACGAAGAACATTTTCTCCACCTCAGACGTGTGTTTGAGAAGTGCAGGAAATTTGGGATTTCATTGAATCCTAAGAAAATCCTTTTCGGGTTAGAGGAAGACAAACTACTAGGACACATAATCTCAAAAGACGGAATTAAAATAGATCCTAGCAGGATAGAAGCTATCCAGAAGGTGGAACACCCTAGGAACATCAAAGAACTACAATCTTTCATTGGCAAAATAAATTTCCTTAGAAGATTCATACCAAACTTGGTTGAACTTCTCAGGAATATCACCAATATGTTGAAAAAGGACATAAAAATCAAATGGAACGCCGAGTCCAAGCAATCATTTGAGCAAGTGAAACATTCTCTCACCCAAGCCCCAGTTCTAATTAGCCCAGACTATACCAAAGACTTTTATCTTTTCTCTTTCGCATTTGAGCACACTATAGCAGCAGTATTGTTGTAGAAAAACAGTGAAGGGTACGAGCAACCCATAGATTTTTTCAGAAAACCTTTAAGAGACGCAGTGTTGAATTATAACATTATGGAGAAACAAGCCTTCGCCCTCGTAAAGGCTATAAAATATTTTAGGGTCTATATTCTCCACTCTCACACAATTGCATACGTCCCAAACACAATGGTTAAAGATATCCTAACCCAGGATAATCTAAATGGAAGAAGAGGAAAATGGATTGTGGTTATTCTAGAATACGACATTGAAATAAAACCTACTAAATTGATCAAAGGACAGGGTTTGGCCAAACTAATGGCTGAGTCTAATTTTCATGCTTTAGATATTAACTTTTTGGCTGCAGTAGATGGAATGGAAGAGCAGGCGACTCCAAACATAAAAGAGGAATTCTTAAACTCCCCTTGGTACGCAGACCTCATTTTTGTACTCCACAATTTACAGGCTCCTCCGGGTTTGACTAAGACCAAAGCTAGATTTATTAAATTGAAAGCATTGAAATTTTATATTTTGGAAGGAAATCTCTATTGGAAAGATCCTGGTGGTATCTTGCTTAATTGCTTGTTAAAATATGAAGCGGACAAAGGTCTTTAATATTTTCATGCAAGAGACTGTGGTGGGCACCTAAGCTGGAAGACCACAACTAACAAGATTCTGAGAGCTGGTTTTTACTGGCCTACTCTATTTGCTGGTGTTCACTAGAAGGTTACTTCTTGCCACAAGTGTCATATTTTTTAAGGTAAAAGGAAGCTTCTGCCACTCCCAATGAAACCCATCTCTATTAAATCTCCTTTCCAACAATGGGGGCTAGACTTCATTGGTGAAATACATCCTCCCTCTTCAGGCCAACATAAATGGATCCTTACAGCCACTGAGTACTTCACCAAGTGGATCAAGGTTGTACCATGTAGGCAAGATATTGACTCTGTCATCATCAAGTTTTTAGAAACTAATATTCTGTCTCGTTTTGGATGCCCCAGAAAAATTATAACTGACAATGCAGTGGCTTTCAGATCCAAAAGGMTCATAGATTTTTGTAATCAATATCATATTACTTTGGGACACTCGATGGCTTATTATCCACAGGGAAATGGGCTAGCCGAGTCTTCTAACAAAAGTCTGGTGAACATTCTCAGAAAGACACTACAGGAAAACAAGAAATCATGGCATAATAAGTTGGTTTTCGCACTCTRGGATGACATAATAAGCACCAAAATATCGATTGGTATGTCTCCATACCATTTGGTGTATGGCACCGAGGTAGTTTTTCCCCTTTCATTAGGAGTTCTGGTCATGAAACTCTTGCATGAAACACAAGAAGAACCAAACGATGTCCAACAAAGAATAAATCAAATGATCCACCTAATGCAATCCAAAGAAGAAGTTTACAACAGAACTCAAGTGATCCAGGAAAATATTAAAAAGATCTATGACAAGAAAACCAAAGAGGATAACTTTGAATTGGGTGATCTAGTTTTGAGATGGGACTACAGAAATGAAGATAAAGGTAAACATGGAAAGTTCGATAGCTTGTGGAAGGGTCCTTACACCATTCAGGCCTTTAGAGGAAATACTGTTTTTCTACTTGCTAACAGTGATGGATCAGACCTGCCAGGGGGACCTATAAATGGCAAGATGTTGAAGCATTACTTTCCACCTTAGTAGAGAGATCACCATTCCATTCCATTGTACATATCATTTCTTTTACGAGTATTTTAGGTGTAGGTGTTTTTGTTCAAGTGTTTGAAGCTCACAGAGAAGGCCCTAAGACATTGAATAATACCATCAAAATTTCAAAATAAAGCAAGTCAGACAACAGAAGAAACTCTAGAGGA